>ARYC01005713.1:0-15580 GCA_000711775.1 Oxytricha trifallax | reverse complement strand
AATTTTTCTTAAGCTTTGTTCTGCTTTGACGATTTAATTAAGTATCTAAAAGTTTAAAAATTATTTAAGCTTACTAATTTTGAATAACCAGCAGCCAAAATTTCTTGTTCATTGTGTTTAGTTAAGTGAATAAAAAGTTTTGATTTTGATGAGAATATGAACTTTTCTTTGGTTTTGAAACAAATTAGGCAAGTATATTTTCCTCCAAGTTTTAGTTGAATAAATTTTCCATTTTCTCACTTGTGTACTAGCATATGCCTCTTAAGCTCAAGGGATGTATACACAAGTGAACATAATTAACATTCCATGAGAATTCTGGGTTTCTTGGCTTTATTCTGAGCCCGAGGTGATCTCCTCTATTGCCACTTTGAATAGTATTAAGAGTATTCTTCATCGCTCTTTTTTATAGGTTTTGTATTTTTGCTTTAGCTTAATTATGAAGCGTTGACTTCATCTTAATTCGGTTTATCTTCTTTATCACTCTAGTTAATTTCATCACTGGATAAAGACAACTAACTTGATGAATTGTTTCTCATATTTATTTATTGTTTACTTAATTATAATAATGAGGCTATTAAATATAAATAATTAAAAAGTTTGAGGGTCTTAGTTTATTTATAAATATAATTGGTTAATGCAAACATAAACAATTATGTTTCTGAAAGATTCCTGTAAAAAATCTGAAAGGTTCCTGAAAAGGAGTCGTGATACAATTCTATTATTATTGAAAGAATCCTGGAATGAAACTGAAAGATTCCTTTTAAATATGTGAACATAATTAATTTTATTAAAAAATATATTTAATTATGTTTATATAATTTATTTCCCATTTAATCATTACCCCCTTGATAACACAATCTTAAAATCTATTAAACTTTAAATTTATTGCTTAATAATTTGTATAAACTCTTTGAGCTATTTAATTATGTATGCAATTAAATTTTAAACCAATAAAATTAATTTATTTATGTCTTTATAGTTAACTTATCCAATTAAACTTAGTTTAATTAAATATCATTCCTTAATTAATAACCTAACCTCAACCTTATTAAATAACAAGAACATAATTAAAATTCAAATGGAGTCTTCACAAAATATCGTGAACATAAATTCAAGGGTCTTAGACGGAAGCCTCAATACCAAGTAAGATTGGTACAACCACTTAAAATATTCGCGTAAGTCTTAATATGCTAACCTTGTTAGTGGGATACCATCTGCCCTCATATAAGCGGACTAGCATGAAATTCATAAAAGATGTCCTTGCCTCAAGAAAAGAGCTCCTTAAATCAGCAGATGTTATTTATGTCAACCTACCAAACTATCCTGAGCTCAGTGTCGCGAACATATTTAAATATGTCAAGTAAGATTAAGCGCTCAGCAGGTACCTGGGTAAATATGATGAGGTCAAGGATCTTCCAGACAAGTATTTTTTCTTTGGAGTCCTGGGAACAATAAAAAACGAATGGTTGACATAAATGGTTATGTCTAGTAGGCTGCTAGAAATACGATTCTCGATGAAGAGTAAAAAGGGGAGTCAATTTAGATAAGTGAAGAGTTCTTAAGGGAAATACAGTCTGTCCCTCATTTTTCAAGTAAGTTAACATAAATAATTATGTCTGTATAGAAAATAGGGGCAAAGCACTTTCGATGCTAAAAATTAAGACATTGGGAAGAAAGCAGCAGAAAAAGAGAAAGTGCTATGAGATCTCTAACACTGTCGAATTTAGCAACAACAACTAAATGAGATAAACATAAATTAATATGTTCTAGAGGGAAGACAACGCGATAATGAGGAGCCCTCCAGCTAAAAGAATGCAAATGAATTAGTGACATAAATATTTATGTATACTTAATTTTTAATAAATTAACTAAACTTTAAATAAACTCATTAGTTTTAATTTAGAAAACTTAAACAATGTTTTTCACTCATTTGACAATCATTTATGTCAATTGACTTTATTGATTTTACTACTGATAAAAAGTTTTGTTTATTTGTGATTTTAAACTAATGTTTGATTAATTATTTTTATATACCCTTTTGACTCTTGAAAATACATTTTCTATACAGTTGTACTTTGAGGAGTAAGGTGCATTAAATAACAATTGCCACCCATTAGCTTCAACCTTTTCTTTGAATATTTTGGAGTGATGTGCTCTTAGATTGTCAAGGAATATAGTCAATGGTTGGGATTCATAGTTTGTATTTAATTCTTGAAGTACTTGTAAAAGATATCAATCTTAATTGACTTTTGCACAACTCTGAATCCTTCAAGTCCAAACTTAGAGCTAATGATAACCACTGCAGCCAATGTATCCAATTTAGTACCTTCCTTAAATAGTGTCTAATTAGTGTATTTATGGGCCCAAGTTTTATAAGTTATTGAATGAGCTTTAAAAATGGCTTCATCTAAATATACAATATTCTTTTCACTACTTATTATTTTAGTTAGCTACTCTTTAACTCTTAATAAGTCTTATTGTATTAGTTGCCTTTTATGTTCTGTCAAATTATAGTCAGTTCGAGATTCCTTAAATCTAATCCCATAGCTTTTATAAATTCTATGCAAAGTAGTTGATGATAACTTTTATTCTGGAAATTGTCTATGGAAAACAATAGTTCTTTATTTTAAAGAAAGCAACATCTATTCTTTTAATGTATTTTTAGAAACCAGATAAGCTATTTATTAATCTGTAAAGTTTATTTTATTTCCTTTTATCTTTTTTAAGCTAATTTGTTCCCCTTTTATTCTCTGTTTTTTTATATATGTGTTTTTCAGGTATCTTTAATAATGAGGAAACTTATTTTACTGTAGCATAAACTCTTGAGTTTTAATGATACTGCTTATCACGAAACATTAATAGGCATATAAGTTTTTATAATTTTTCAAGTTCAATTTCATTAAGCTTAATTTTTACTAAATTTATATTCTTAATTAATTATATCAACCTGCTTATTTTTCTCAGATTTTTATAATTATAAAGAGGTTAATGTCCGTTGACTTAGAAATTAGACATGCCAAAGCTCTTTGTGATAGATTGAGTCAACAGTACTTGCAGGAAAACAGGATGAAGATAATAATAAAGTAAATCTATTAATAAATTATAATATTTATTGCGAAAGAAACACAAAAATTGTTATTTCTGAGCATGTCAAGAATATTAACTACAATTGAATTTTAATGATGGTGTAGCAAAAACCATAGGCTACAGAAGGAAGAAGAAATAGAAGCTAATCATTATGAACATTATCAACTTATTTTAAGTTATCCATTTATTTTAGATAATATTAAATTCACTTATAAAAATAAGAGATTTGTTAAATCTGTATTCTTAGATTCAGGAAGTATAAAACTCATTCCTTAAGAGAGATTCTCCTTGTCAAAGACATTGATAAACTAAATTATGTGAGATTAAGATATTTACGACATAGTTTAGGATATTATTAAATTAGAATTTAACTTGCTAAGTATTCTAAATTAATATGCAGGTACCGCAACCTGACCCTCGGGCATCCCATACAAGACAACTCACACTTTCATACGTATGGCGTTAACAGATACCTGATTAGAGACTCAACTAATCAGCGTAGCTCGACCAGAGACAAAACCAGTCTCTCCCCAAGAGACCAAGGACCTCTCTTAAGTCAGGACCTAGAAATTCTAAGCTTTAGAACCTAGATCCTCTAAAAGATCCTCGTCTTCTTGAAAAACATGGACTCAAGTGGACATCACTTCCACAGTTCATATAACAATCAGCCAAGCTCTCCGCTTCATCCTTCTAAGAAGCTAAAGTGATACTGAATCCGGGAAAAACTTCTATCACCTAACAAATTTCCCAAGTTTCCAGACTCACCTCCCAGCTATTCAATATGGAGTTCAAATCCTCTCCTGGTGGCAACTCCACAATGGAACTTACCCTTTTCTAGACTATCACCCAACTACTAGGCCTTACACTTACTATAGTAAACTATTAGATAGCTATGGCTAGTCAAACAGACGTAGAAATGGCTCAAAGCTCTCGTGCCTTATCAAAAATTTTCACGTCCAAAGACTCTACCAGACTCTTCACTTCCGACACCCTAGTCGCTATAGTTGAGTACTTAATAGTACTCACTAAGAGTCCTTCCTTTCACCTCTCAGCTAACATTCAATTAGTTGAGAAAGCTCTGAAAGACGCCAACCAAGTTCTTAACTCTAATCTATAGGGTCAAACAACCCCAGAACGTCCTCAAGAACGTTCTGCTTTCGACGATGACGAACCTATGCAAATAGATACGTCTACCAATCTTCCCCCTATTTAGTAGGTAAACCTCAGCTCAGAACTCAAATCTGCTCAGGCAACCTAAGAACAGATCTACGACCAGAACAGAAAAATTATGAATGAATTCTGGCCAAAAGTTTTAGAAAGTTCTTTACCCATCAAAGATATAGCCGATCCCTATGATGACTACACAGATACTACTCTAAGATAATTTCATAGATGGCAATGGACCAAACTATAACACGGCTCTCAGTTCCATTCCCTTCCTAAAGAAACCAAGATGGGGTATTTCAAAGAATACTAAGACACTACTACTTCCTAGCTCACTTAAGACACTAAACACATAGACTTTAATGCTATCGCTTTCCAATAATCCAATAGAGATATGGAAGATCTCTACCTAGATGGCTTTAGACACACAAAGAAAGATGCAGTTGAGCTCATTGAGTATATTACCCAAAAGATCCGCTCACGTGTTAAATTCAAGATAATCAAACTTAAAAACTCTATTAAACTAAACATTTAGTTTAGATCTCCCATAGTGAGATCCAAGTTTATTCAGTAGTGGAATCACATGAAAATGTCAGCCCCTTTCCTATACAAAGGAGTCTGCAGATGGAAAATCATACCAAGAAAATTCCCTCGTATTAACAACATAATAATGAGAGACAGAAGAGGAAAGAAGAAAGAGGAACAAAATGCTACGGAATGACGAAAGTCGCTCCCACCAAACACTAAAAAGGACCTAGTCCTTTCTTAATGATATGCTTATGGGGTCTTGAACCCTTGATGCGAGTTAATTATTATTATTATTATTATTATTATTATTATTATTATAGTTTAGGATTTCAAAACGGCTTTTAACCACTTAACTTAGTGTTCAGTCGATAGCAATTAAGATCTTAACATATTTCTAATCAAATATAAACTTGAAAAATTCACTAGAGCAATTAACAACGAATTCATTTTATAGGTACTTAAGTTAAAACACATATTAGATGTTTATTAAAAGTTTGAAGGTAGAGTATTTCACATAGTCATAGATTTTATTCATATAAAATATCAAGAAAAATTTACTAAAATTTAATAAGATTGGCTTGTTTATATTCTTGATTAAGAGTGTGTTAATCCCAAAAATTACTAATGGCTAATATATAATTTATTTAGTGTTTAATGAATGATCCCAAAGCTTTTAAAGCGATAGAAGGACTTTCTGCAAGACTTTTGTCATCTAATTATGTGCTTGTAGATCCAAAAACTAAATTGTTTGAGATTATTGCTTCATAAGAAATGAGACAACTATTTAATGTGAGTAGTGATATAGTTTTTTTTGACTTGTACTAAATAATTCTATCCTAATGAAATGTTTAAGTCTCACAATCCTTTGAGATATATAGGTTACTTTCCAAGTTACTTAAAAGAAACACAAAGAGAACAGGCTAACTCAAATTATAGCAAAATGAGGACAGCAAAGATAATTAATATATCAGAAATGATGAATAAATACAAATTATTAAAGTATAAAAAAATCCAAGATAATTTTATCAGTGAATAGAGTGAAGAAAGTAAGAGTTCTTAAAATTACAGGCAAACCCTTAGAGAAAGTTAAATTATGTAAACTATATCAAGATACAGTTCTTCACTCTTTAAATAAAAAATTCCAAGTAGATTAGAAGCCAAAAATAATAATAATAATAATAATAATAATTAACCCACATCTAGAGCTCGAGGCTCTACGGGTGATAAATTAATGTTAAGGGTCTAGCACTTTTGTCACCATAGTGGCGGCTTAATAACTAATAGCTGACTTTGTTCATTCTGGTTTGCCATCTTTTTCTTCGACTGAGTTCTTGAAGTAGTTCTCGTCTATTTGCGAGAATATCCCGCATTCTTTGTATAGGTCTGAAAAATCTTCTTTGACTTGGACCTGGAAGTTTTATGCGAGTATTTCTTTGACTATTATCTAGAATTTTCTTAGAAGTAGGGGTATAACCTAGTTGTTTTCTTTGTTAAAGTCTCTGAAAAGGCATGAAAAGATCTTGACTATACATGCTTTAGTATTAAGTGTCTCTGTTTTCAGCTTTTTTCTGACTTTGGATTTCTTATTGACACTGAACTAGTGTCCATTTTTGGAGGTATTTGAAAATAGTTGGTTTATAGTGTGTAGAAAGAGTTAGGCTATTTCACCTTTACAGTAAGTAAAGGATGCCTTTGGGACATAAGATTTTGTCTGTTTTATTTTGGAGTATGGTTGGAACCAATTTCTCAAATCCGAAATGTCTTCTTCTTCTCTTCTTTGAATGAAGATTATTAGTCCTGCAAGTCCTGGTTCTAGGGGGCCTGGAGAATGTTTGTAAACCCAAGGTATCTTGGGAAAGTTTATTGCAATGTCGCGGACTGTGTCTTCATTGACCATAGGTTTGTTCATATCATATTTATCATAGAAGTCTATGGGTAGTGTGAGGTCTAGAAGTTTTTTCATATTATTTGCTTCAAGTTCAGTTAGGTCCACGTCATTAACTTCTTACATTTTAATTTTTAATATTTAGTACTAATGTTTTAATATTTGAATTGTAATGACGTATTATCTTAAATGAGTGATTCCTTAGCTATTTCTAATTCTCTTTGGTACTAGATATCCGGAGTGACTCCTTATTTGAAGGTCAACTGCTAGATAGGGGTAGGTGCTATAAGGTCAGGTTATGGAGGAGGGGGTCTAAGATTTGCTGAACTTGGGTCTCATCTAACTCCTGAAAGAGTCGCAGGATGTTTCCTGAGACGTATTTTGGCTCTTCAATCGTTCCTCTGATGTTTAGAACAGTTGCTGTGTCAAGTATTGTTCGAAGTGCTATCTTGTGGTCAATTTTTTCTGATGGTAGAGTCACTAGTGGAAAAGGCTATGACCAAGATGGAGGAAGCAAGGTGTAATAAGAACTTTCTAAGTTTATTTAGTTTGTTCAAATATAGTTAGAGGGTGTTGGTATGGCCAGATGTAATTTTGAAGGCAATATCTTAAAGGCTTATAGTTGTTTAAAAGTTTAGATATATCCATTCACCCACCTGCTGGTTAAGGTCGGGGAAGATCTTGATAGCTCTTGTGGTGAGCTATATGATGGCTTTGAGTGTATTGTATGTGAATTGTGATAAACCAGAGACATGCAATACAATACTACAACGACACTTATGAGTTGCTTGATGGCATGAGCCTACAACGTCTGAGTTAGTAGACGGTGGACTTTTGACTCGCTGAGGAGTCCCCGGAAAATATTTTGCATGTTCCGAGATAGTAGTAAATTAAGTTAATTTTTAATTTAAAACTTAAGCCAAAAATATAAATAAATTATATAATTTGTTTTTTATTTATAAAAAATATAAAGAGATACTAATTAATGAATTCTTTATTGTTAATGAAGACTTAACTCAAATAAAAAACGATTAATTGACTTCAAATAATTATAAATATACTTATATAAACCCAAAAATACTCCTCCATCATTCAGAAAAAAATCCAAATACTTTTAGTCCCAAAAAGATAACAGCAAAGTGTTTCTATTTTCCTAATGAAGTCTAGGAAAAGATCAGAAAATATCTATCAATTTAAGATAATTTAACACGAATTATTTAAAGAAAGACAGCTTTATATTTACGATTGCAACATCAGAGCAGGATGGCTTTGATACAAAAGTATAATCTCACTACTAATTTATTTGTATTATTAATGATGAAATAGTTGATGTTTTGGTAAAATGAGATATTACTATACTGCTTAGTAAGCTTAATGTTTAATGACACTTTATAAGTATTTTGATTTTCATGTCTACGTACTTAATTACATTTGAATCTTATAACAAAACTGAGAAAGTTAAGCAAGAGAATTAACTAAGAAAATATATAAATAGTGATTTAGATTTATAAAAAATATTGCCATTAAAATGCTATTAATAACAAAGAATATTCATAAATTATTGGATAATTTTTTCTAGTTTAATCAAATCTTGATAATCTTAGAGTTTCTCTACACGAATCTAGCAAAGAAATTAATTTCATTTTACCCATTTAGAAAACATCAATTGAACTAAATAATCTATTCTGGTATGCTCCCATGATAACTATAAAGATTGATGAATTTTACAGATTACTATCAGCTTTTATAATAAAAGTATCATAATATATATTTATGTTTCCTTGCCAATGTTAGCTTTTGCAGCTATATGCATTTAATAATTTCTAAAGCCATTTATATATTGTCATACCTCTTCTTATTCTTCCAAAGGATTTGCTTGAAATCACAGCTGTATCTACTTTATTTATTGTGGGCATCCTAAGAGACTAGGAATCAGATATTGAGCGGGACTAAATCACTAATCAGTTCTAGCTTGTAGATATTAAGATAGATACATAAACTGTGGAAATTACATAGAGTGAAGTTAAGTACTCTAAACCCCACTTTAATGGACATAAAACATAAAAAGGCAGTAGTTTGAAAAGTTAGATAAACATTTTTTTTAATTATTCATTCAAATAATACTTTAACAAAGAGATCTATACTAACTTGATAATTGAAATAAGAAAAAAACTTTGTAAAGAATTTATGAATTTGTAAAGTATAGTATTCGAATCTTGGCAATAAATAAACTTCCACTTGACTTACTTTAAGGAAAACGAAATTAGCAGACCTTGACGAAATAAAAAGTTTAAAAATAGTCAATCTTCAGAAGCTGATTTACCATTTGTTGAAATACTGCTTGATGTTCTAATATTATGCAGATGATAAATACTGTTTAATTTCACAATGATATTTGAATATGTAATTATCACCTTTTCATTAAAAATTGTATTTATGAATTTATTGATGTACACAATAGTTTGAGATTGAATTTGTTTAAAATAATAATTATTTTTATTTGAGATTCACTTATCGAAAGACTTAACTGAGATCAATGGAGTTTCTTCTGTTTCAGTAAACTCCTACTGAAGAGAATAATTTTTATTATGTTTGATGCAGCAATTGGATGAAAAAAGCTTTCGTTGGCTTTAAACTCAATAGATCAAATCAGATAATTTTTGGGGGCAAAATTTATCTAAAATCTACAATAATATTTTTTTATTTTACAATTAAACATATTTCATTTCTTCATTTATTATATATTTATATGATGTATTTCTACTCTTTCATTTATATATGAATGGATGTAGATAACCATTAAAAAATATATAATTTAAGTGTAGTTGATCTCATTCACGATTTAACTAGAGCTGTGTAAATATATTTTTGTCTGCCCCATCTGGATATACAATCAAAAGCTTTATCAAAGGCATCATCGAAGTCTAGTTAATTAGCAAGTGGGAACAATCTCTGTCTATTTTCTGGATTATCCTCGTTAGAGAGTGCACTTTAGATTAGCATTTATTTTCATAGGGTTCTGAGAGTTAAATCATTAATTCTTTAAAGCAGTTGTTGTTAAAAAATAATTTTTAAGTTCAATTTTTCTTCTTTGTTGTAATTTGCGTAGTTGTCTGGGCTTTTGTCTGTTCCGTTTAATTAACATATTCATCAGCTAATTTAAGATAGCTCGCTATTTCATCATTTTTGGATTCAAGTTTGCAAGGGTAATCTCCTCCATTAGTTATCTAAGTATCCCAATAAACTGATTTAATTATGGTATCAACATCTTTTTCAGCAAAAAGGCTTGAAAAATTGATTAAAGTAAAGTCTAACATCAAGATATTTAAATTTGGCGATAAAGCTAGACAAGAATAAATGTATGCTGTCTGTTGCGTTATTTTATTTTAATACTATTCAAGGTAGTCCATAAATATAATTACCATCTTCAAATGGAAGTTATGAATAGAAGGAATCAGGGTAATTACACATTGTTGGATATAGACAAGAATCTTGACTATCATTTCCAAAACTATCAATATCATCCCGTCCAGTGAGGTTGCCAAGATAATTCTTAATTTGGCAAAATCTGGAGAGAGAATTCTTGAAATAGCCTTTCTTTCAATAAATACAGGGATACCCTCATTTATCCAAAGATTATGCCAATTTCTTTAAATTCACTAATTTGGTCGACCAAAAATTAGAGAGTTCATGAGCAGCAACAAAAACTTAAGACTTATCTTTCTGCATTATTGATGGTGAAACAAAAGTTAGAAGAGGATTTTCCATTCCACCAACTGGGAAACTTGGGGGGTTAAACCAATACAGTATATTTACCCCATAGACAAGGTGCTGGTTTCATATATCCCTCAATTTTATTAAGGATACTTTCAAGTCTAGAAAATACTTCGGCATAATAATTAACAACATTTGGTTTACTGATTACATTTGTTCTTTAACCGACAGATTACTGGTCAGATTTCCTACAACGAGAGCTAATAGATAAGGTGGAATAAAATTGTAAGTTTGGAAATGATATTTCATATATCCTAGAGTATTACTTTTCTGTGTATCATAAAGAGCGCTCATGTTAGCACTAGATATATCTTTGACACTAACAGCTCCTGCGTAAGTTTTCTCCACTGAAGGACTAATAAAATAAATATACTATGTTGAAGTGTTAAAAGTTATCTGCTATGAATTGCAGTGCATTTTGAGTACAAATAAGGAAGAGCCTTGCTAGCAGTTTGCTCAGGTTAAAGCCAGTAGATAGATACACTGTCATTTTCTGTTGTTTATTTAATTTGAACATAGAATTTAGAACCTTTGAATAATTTGTCTGTCATGTAAAAGATTAATCCATTATAAATTAATATAGAATATTATTGGTTTTGATTTTGGTATCACCAAAGATAAAATAATTGGCTTCAAAGAATCCAGGTTTTTTTGGATCGCTTGGGTAAGGAATTTGATAAGTGTATCTACTTATATCTAGGCATTATAATTCTAATACTATCTCTGATACATCCTGAATATCATCAAAGAAGATAGCTGTAATCCCTCAATTTGATACTTGTCAAAGTTAGCAGCTGTGATCAACTCAAAATATTTCATCCTTGCTTCTTCTATATTAGAGTAGAAGCCGTTATCAACTGATGATTTTTTGTATTGATAGTATGTTGAAGAGTAAGCAAATGTTCTGGATGAAGAATACCTCTGATGAATAAGGAAATCAGTCAGTAATATCCTATCATTTATAAAACTTTAGTTATTAAATTATTAAAAAATATCCACTTTGTTATTAAGCAAATATTCATAAATTATAAATCAATCAATCTCATATTACAAACGAAGGAATTAATTACAGAAGTTAGCATTATCAAATTCTTAAATAATGGTGTTCATAAAGTTTTTGAAACTTGTGTTTGCTCTGAAAAAAAAGTATTCTTTAAAATTATTCTTTGAGTCAATATTGCAAAGTAAGTGACAGTTTGCTGCAATATCTTCAAATTGATTTATATTATTTGTAATGTCCTCTGCAAAATGAAAATCTTGATCTGATTGGATCTCAAAGAAAGTCACTCCAATGATGTTCAAAAATTTTGGTTTCCTCTAACTCATTTGACAACTTTAAATTTTCATCTGACTAAGGGAAAGCTTCCTCATATATACTTTGAATAAGAGATTATACTTTTCGTTGATAATCTTTCTATTCAAAAGACAATTGAAACCAGGAAGAGTTATGAAAAACTTAGAATAACACCAATGTTCAACTGTGCCTTACAGCCCATACTTTAATGGAATCGAATTCTACTGAGAGTATATTAAAAGGTCATTACAAGAATCTGCTGCTTTACAAATTGATGCATGACCTACCTATCTATCCAGTTGACTTTATTAAAGGTTCAGCGAAGAGAGTAGATAATTAATTGGCTTAAAATGAGTTAAAGAAGGGAGAGTGAATGCATGCATACAAATAAGTTTTATAGTTAAGTTAATGAATAAATAAATCACATTTAAAATTCTTTCGTAGCAGCTGGCTTCTCTTTCTTTTCTTCCTCTGTTACTTCCCTCCTCCTAAGTTTCTTCTCTTATTGCCATCTCTAGCATCTATGATCATGATTTTTTAGGCTAAATATTTGAATAAAGTCTCTTGCTAACTTCATACTTTGTCTGTGACTTTCGCTCTTTGTGAAGCTTGCTTTATTACTTCATCAAAAAATGCTAATTCCTGATTTTTCCAAAGAGTTAAGCTAAAAAGCTTGCTTAAAATATAAGGGTGCTTCTGCAGTTCTGAGAGTCAGCTCTCACTTATCTTGATCCCTTGTTTTTTCTTATCTTCTGAAGAGATGCTGAACCTTTTCTTATGAGAATCAAAACCCCAAAACCCCTTAATGAGGTTTATAAGTGCTTTGATTTGTAGGGAATTTGTTAGGGGTTGGGGTTATTAATAGGTTTTAATGTGAGATTTATAGTAAATGTATTTAATTTAATCACTCAAAATGTACTTTTGGATCATGTGGGAGAGGTCTGAAGTTTATCTTACTTAACCACAACTCTATCTGCTCTATTGATATGTCTGTTCTTTAGTTTGGTTTTATTATTATTGACTCTGCCATTTGTTTTATTGATTGAGATACTCTTGTTTTGTCAATAAATTGTTTCTCTCACCTTGTAGAGTAGTAATCGTTGCGTGGCATATCGCACTCTATTATTATTGCTGCTAAAGCCCACACATCCACTTAAAGTCACCATCTCTCCAGTCTTCTCTTTCTGGATATAGCTTTGAGTTCCCATTACAGTTCCAAGCCTTGAGACTTCCACTCTTTAGGCTCTGTTGAAATCGATTATTGCTACTCTTACTGGAGAAAAGTTTATCATAATATTTTCTGGCTTTAAATCTCTGTGAACAAACCCTAACTTGTGAAGTTCTTTAATGCCTTGTATGGTCTGAGTTGCTATTTATCCAAGTTACTTATGATTCCTTTGATCTGTTATGAAATCTCTTAGAGTCATTTCATAGAGTGGGAGTCTGAAAGCAACATGATCCTTGGCAAGGAGAACAGCATCTAGCTTGATTAAGTAACTATACTCTTTAAACTTTGCTTGAGTGAGTACTTGATACTCATTTGTAACTCCATCTAATATTTATCATCACTTAAGAGATAGTTGAAGGGATACACTTTGTATGCGTATTGATGATCATTGATAACTTTCTTATCAAAGGAGTCCTCTAGAATAAGATAACTTTAAAGAGATGTATCTAAATCTATCTACGCAAGAGCTGGTATTTTCTTGTATTGAATTTTGATCATGATTTTTGTGATTTCAGAGGTTAGTTGGTTACGTGCCTTCTTTACGTACTCTAACTCACTAGTTTATTCAGGCACTACCGCTTTAGAATATTCCCTCGATTTTCTTTTGTTGAGAAGCTTCAACTCAACTTCATGCTTTTCAATTTTTATGTCTTTTTTGTGAGCTTTTAAAAGATGTTTCTTCAAGTCTCTTGTATGAGAGTACTATTTATGGCACTCAAAGCAATCATACTTCCCATCTATTTTGTCGTGCTTTAAGTATACAGTAGGCTTGGCTTCTCTATGCTCCTTCATATGTCTATACCAGCTTGATTTATGAGCGAAATCTCTCTCACACAGCTCACAAAGTATACTTCTATTTCTTCAGTTTGTATAGGAATATCATTAATACCTTTCTCCTCCTCTCTGTCTCCCACACATTTGTTTGCCATTTATTTTCTATTATTAATTTCTATTTAATAACATAGACCTCAAGTGATAGCTCTGGTAGTTCTTTATGAGAGTTCATCTCGCAGCTATCACACTTTTATTGCTGGCAAAGGTTCGTCTCATTTAGTTTGATGGAAGTGCTGTTGTTTTTCTTAAAATGTTAGCGCTCATATTTAAATTTGAATTTAAAATTATAAAACTGCCTCTCTACTGAGAGCTTATATGAGAGCTTTGCAATCCTACAAGTTTATAGGGAAGTTCTTAGAGTATTAGAGAAGAAATGTAAGTGTTTAGAGACAATCCAGCTCTAAATATGTGGGAGGAAGTAACCATTTTTACTATCAATAATAAGTTGATTACAGCACGTTCCGATTTAGGAGGTGCTCCTAATTAAGTACGTACCAATTTAAATTTAAAAATATGGAACTATAACAGTAGAAATTGATATCAATCTCTCAAGTTTGAAACCAGTTCTCAAAACTTTCTCCATATTCTTCTTAGAGGTTGATCTCCTATAGGATGCCCATATTTAATAATATGTTTTACAGAGGTAAATAATTGAAATCAATAAACTTAAATTTGAATATCATTTCTTAGATCTGTAAACAAGATGGAGTCAATGAATGATGCAATGAAAGAGAGCAAGCACAAGAATTAATTCAAAGATTTAGAAGCAAGGAGGATTTGCATCGCTACCTTGTGCAGCAAGGTAATGAACTCATAGTAACTTATCTTAACTATGTAGTTGGTTTGTTCTTGCCAACGATGGAAGGTACTAAAATTTAATTTCTTAGAGCAATACTCTGCGATGAGAAGAAAGCTTTGAAACTTAAGATGTGAAGTTTGCAGAGATTCCAAACTATCCAGAAATCTCAGTGACTAACTTATATGATGATGCTATGAATGACCCAGAGGTTTCTCTGTACCTGCCTACTAAGAAGTAGTTGTCAAATAAACTACCTGAAAGAAACTATTTCTTTGGCATACTTGCAATAATTAAAGGTGATTCCTTGAAAGAAATTATTCAAGAATCTCATAAGAAAAGGTACAGCATCTCTTCAGAAGATAAGGACAAACAAGGGATCAAGATTAGTGAGAGCTGGCTATCAGATCTGCAAAAGCACCCTTATATTTCAAGTAAGATTTGTAGCTTAACTCTTTAGAAAAATCTGGTACTGGCATCTTTTTGAAGAAGGAATAGAGCAAGCTTCACAGAGAGCGAAAGTCGCAGACGAAGTATGAAGTTAGCAAGAGACTTTATTCAAATATTTAGCCTCCAGAGTAAATGAACATAGATGCTGGAGCTGGCAGCAAGAGAAGAAACCTTGGAGGAGGGAAGCAAGAGTAGAAGAAAAGAAAGAGAAGCCAGCTCCCTCTAAAGAATTCTAAATGTGACTTATATATTCATTAACTTAACTACAAAACTTATTTATATACACTCTCTCTCCCTTCTTTAGCACACTTTTAAGCCAATTAATTATCTACTCTCTTTGCTGAGCTTTTAATAAAGTCAACTGTATCGATAGGCAGGTCATGCATCAAGTGATAGAGCAGCAGTTTCTTGTAATGGCCTTTTAATATACCCCAGTAGAACTCAATTCCATTAAACCATGGACTGTAAGGTACGTTGAACACTGACGTTATTCTAAGTTTTTCATAACTCTTCATTGTTTCTTTAGTCTTATGAACAGAA
>ARYC01005712.1:0-39815 GCA_000711775.1 Oxytricha trifallax | reverse complement strand
TTCAATAACCCCCAATACAATTCAATTCCATTGAACTAAGGGATGTAAGGAACATTGAATACAGGTGTTATATTTAGCCTTTCATATTCCTTCCTTGAGTCTTTAGTTTTATGAACTGACAAGTTATCAACGAATAGAATACTTTCTTAGTCAGCGTACTTATCTCTCAGTTATTGCAAGAATTTAATATATTATTCAGTCTTTATAGAATGAGGGTGAATAACATAAGTCTCGAGGACATTATCTTCGCTTATTCCACCAAGTATTGCATGAGTTTAAACCTTAACCTTTTAATCATATACTTCAATGTTGCTGTAACTCTTATACCATGACCTTGATATGAAGGTATTTAAGGTGAATACTGCCTCATCAGCGTGTATGAACTTAATATTATGCTCTTAAGACCTCTGCATTTGATTGAATATATAATTTAAATTAGTCTTATAAAATGGAACATTAAAGTCAATCACTCTCTTTATACGATTGACTGTCTTGTAAGATATTCCATTCTTTTTATATATGTTCGCTATAGATTAAGCAGAGATGTGGAGCTCAGGAAATTGGCGATGAAACATCACAGCCCTCTAGGCAAGAGAGAAATGAGCCCAGAATTTAAGAGTCTTATCATTAATAAGATATTCAATATGATGCTGCTAAAATTTTAAGGGTCTCTTAGGCTTAGAATTAGATGCTATTTCTTTAAATTCAATGCTAATAGACAGTGAGACCTCACAGTTGCTGGAGATTTATGGAGTAGCCTTGCTATAGACGTATAATTCAGAACAGGCTTGATTTATTCACTATATTTATCACATCCATATCGTAACTTAAACAATAAATCTATTTACTCACTGTCATAAACGGACCAAACCTCGCATATACTCACTTAAATTACTAATATTTAAACATTAAACCCCTACATAAACCCTATTAAAACCTAATAAAGAATGCACTGATAGTCTACTTTTATCAATCAAAAACTCAATCAAACTACTGAAAGGGTTTTGGGGTTTTGATTGAGGTTTGACTGGACAGATAGAAAATTTGATAGTGGCAAGTGTACATACCCAGATGGGAAAATTTATGAAGGAGACTGGAAAGATGGAAAGCCAAGTGGTTAAGGTGTAAAGACTTGGATAGATGACAGGAGTATGATGGCCTATGGAGAATGGGAAAGCCTGTTGGAGTTGGAAAGAAAATCCTTCGCTTTAAAATTAAATAATTTTTTTAATAATTTATCCTGATGGTCGAATGAAGCAAGGCTACTGGGATAAAGGCAAATTTATTGAAGGATGTAATCAATTAAAATAAGTTTTTTTAAATATTTTATAGTACCCCCTGCTTGTTACTAAGATTAGATATAATAAGAAAAGGATGATGGCAAGAACGTAGTCGATGAAATGGATGGACCTAAGGTAAATTTAGGAGGTTCATCGCAACCAATTCAAAAATAATAAATATAATAGCAATGAAGGCGATTGGTAGAAAGGTAAATATAGTGGTAAAGGTATTTACTCCACATCAGTTAGAGCTAAGTAAAATGGAGAGTGGCTAAGTGGAAAATATCATGGAATTGGAACTTTCTAATGGTCTGATAGCAGCATTTATAGAAATGAGTGGAAGAATTGCAGGGAAAATGGCAATGGCAAGTTTGTAGGAGTAAATGGCACATCCTATGAAGGAGAGTGGCTTGATTGCAAATATAATGGCAAAGGATAACTAAAGACACCTGATGGCAGATTGTATGTTGAATTATTTAAAAATGGTAAATTACTTGACTGATTAACTCAATTTTAATTAATATATTATACTGTCAATGAAATTAATTTTGAAGTCAAGATCAAATATTATAATAAATTTTCTTAATTAAGTAATTGTAAATTTCTTGATAGACTCCACAAAAAGTGTAATTTTCTTTGATACAATCCGCTCCTTTTCCTTTGAATTTAACTATATAGATTGTTTACTCATAGAATTTTAAAAGATTCCCAATTAACAATAATTTATAGATTAATTTTTTTTTCATTTTTGCAAATTATAGCCAAATCTTTGGATGTATTTTTTCATTTTCATGAGTATCTTAATATTATTATTTGGGTATTGACGTCTGGACGTCCCACCCCAGTCAAGACGTCCCAGGTGACGTCAGTTCTTCCCAGTTGACGTCAGGACGTCTCATAATATTGATATACAAATACCCAAATTATTTTTATTTTATTATGATTTTTTTCTAAATCTTATATCAATCAATTTCATAATTAAACCTGATTACATGAAAATTTTAGAATAAATATTTTAACTTTAATTTAGCTGATCAAAGATCTCGACTTTGTCATTGAGTATAATATTCAATCTTATATCGTTATTTTTAAATGTTATTGCAAAAGTTCAAACAATTCTGTAGTTTGTGGCTTTTTTTAATAAGTTCTTATCATAATCAAAAAAATTAAAAATACATTCCCAATCAAATTATTTCAAAATCCTTATTTAATTTTTTAAAGTTTTCTTTAAATAATTAAATTTATTTTCAAAAGTAAAATGTGCAATTTATTTTATTTATTAATACAACTGAAAGGCAATTTTATAATATTTTTGATCAATTAATATTTACTCTTTTGGATAATTTTAGTTGATAACCAATTTGCTAAAATTATAAATATAAATATAATAAGTGATGAATAAAGTAGAATTTGTATTTTTTTGAATAAAAACTTTTAACAGTTCTAACATTATATTTAAAAAATTTATATTTTCTTTTATTTTTCATTAATTAAAAAGTAATTTTTAACTTTTATGATTTCAATATGCAGAAATGTTATATTTTTAAAAAATTTTAATTGTCATTTTTATAATTAATTTAATTTAAAAAAAAAAGTTTTTAAATTTTTATCAGTAAAAATAATTATCAATTTTGAAATTAAACCTCTATCCATTACCTAACCTGATTAGATTCTTAGTTTAATAATAAAAATGGTCAGCAAGATAAATAATTTTAATAAAAAAATTTAAATAATTTCTTTAGATTTTTTTATGTATCAAAATTTAATGTATTTAGTTAATAGGATGAAAAAAAGTAAATTTTTGTTTTTAACACAATAAAATCTTAAAAAAATTAAATTAATTATTTATAATATTTAAACTAAATTAAAATATAAAACAAATTGTCATTGAACAGACAAAAATGCTAAAAATAATTAAAGGAAATGGATATTATTGGAGCATATAGTTTATATTTTGAAAATGATTGAAATAAATGATATGGAAAAGATCATAGTATAATAAAAATAATTTGGGTATTTGTAAATTTATATTATGAGACGTCCTGACGTTACCCTGGGACATCCTGCCTGGGGGTGGACGTCCTGACGTCAATACCCATTAATTTTAATAATACAATATGATTTAGCTTTATTTTTATTTTTCTTAATTATTTCTCATTAGTTTATAATAACTTAATTCAGTCTGAAAGTAATTAATACTTATTAAAATTTGGTGTTAAATCTTTAACTAATTATAATGGAATGAATAGCATCTCAACTTAATAAATTATACTTAGAATAAATTTTAATTAGGGAAGAACTATTATCACTATAAAATATATAATGTAATAATATTTATTAATCAATATTAGAGTAGACCTAAAACCAGCTTACCGTCTTTGAACCTTAAGCAAAAGTAACTGAAGTAGCAGGAAGAGAGACAACTATTCAGTCAGAAGCCAAATTCAAATTTCGCTAACATGCTAGATAGAAACTACAATGCGAACAATATGAGTCTGATGGTTTCGCAGTCTCAGTAATTCATGGAAATGGGCGGTTTAGAAACAGAATCACGAGCTCACTCAAGATGATAAACTTGTCAGCTCCAATCAACCAAACTAATCGTAACATAGGGGCAATACCTGCTAACCCAAAGAATTTGTTTGCTTAAAAAGAAACATTCAAGTGTCATTGTGGGATTGATATCGTCCAAAAGCTAATAATCCCTCACTATCAGGAGTGTGAACTACTGCAGGAGAAATACAAAAGACTTCTTTCATGCCTTAACTTTGAAATTGGGGAGTGTTCTGGTCAATAGTTACCTCTTAAAAACCTCAAAACCCTCTTGAGTTTCTATGTTGATCAAATCACTGGAAAAACTTAAGACTTCACAAATTGAAAACAATAATCAGGCAAATGGAATAAACCATCATGATCCCCATATGTTCAAAATTCACAGATAAATGTATAACAACAATAAATCATGAATAATCACGAAATTCAAAATAATTATAGCAGTCATATCAGAAACAATTCTATGAACAGTAGTGATAACTTACTAATCAATATTCCAAATTCAAGCCTGCAATATCATAATAGGCAATCATATGTGAACATTTTATGTTAAAATAGGCATTGTAATTTTTTGGATTAGAAAATTTATGAGTTCAAGAGTGAGTAGAGGCATCAATCATCAAGTAAATTAAATAGCTTAGACATTCTGATGAATGATGACTTCAATGACTATGAAGAGGAAAAGGAGCCAAAGGGATATAAAAACAAAATCCCAATGAATTCCAATGATTTCTATATTAAAAAAGAGCAACTGAGTTATAAGTGGATAAATCCTGCTATTGCAATCAGCAATTTACCCCTGAGGATGAAGCAATGGTAAGAATTTTATATTAGATATAATTAACATATAGGACAAAAACAATGCCTTTAATCTACTGAATGTTTCCATTTGATTCACAATAAATGCTTAGTATGTCTAATATTTGAGGAAGCCAACCTTCTTTATCATTTTATTTACTCTTAGAAATATGCCTAAAACTTTAACGGTACCATGCCTTTTAATGGTTTCGGAAAAAACTATTCAGGAATACGAGTATAATCAGTTCTTAAACGACGATCAAAAGGTAAAGTTAGATAAAATGATCAGCGATGATATCATGAACTAAGATAAGGTATGGGATTTGTTGTATGTAAATGTGGAAATATTATGGAACTTGAAGAAGGAAAAATTGACTTTAATTAAAAAAAATGATCTAGGCAAGAAACTAAACAAAGAATCAGCTATTCATTTGCAAAATTTAATTAATATATTTTAAGCTTCATTTGGCTAAGTTCAGAGTAAGATGCAATTAATGTCAAGAAAATTTATGTTCATCATGCAAAGAGCACCCTTATCACATCAGCAAAATTGTGAGTAATTCAAAGAATTTAAAAATTCTAGAAAATGCAGATTTTGTGGTACCAAGATTAACCCACATGCTCCACTTCAAAGTGCAAAACCTGCTTTTAAGGATGTATTTGCAGGACCCGATTGCATCGAATTGATGAACTAATCATGTGACAAGATTCATCCTTGTGATCATTTATGGAATGATTTCGCTGGTGAAAAGAGATGTATGCCTTGCTTAAATGAAAACTTTGCGTTAATGAAAATCCTGACTTGACATTAAATCAAAACTCTTTTACTTATTGCTCTATCTGTTTTGTTGAAGGCTTGAGAGATAGACCTAGTGATTAATTAGATTGTCAGCATATCTTCCATCTTGATTGTGTAATGAGTATATTGAAAAAGAAATGGCCTGGTCCTAGAATTGTGTTTAACTTCCTTAATACCTTAATTGTACTTCCTGTGAACTAAGGGTTCGTGCAAACTATTGCCCTCAAATTACCAAAGAAATAACAGAAGCTGAGAAATCTAAGAAAGATCTACAATTGAAAGCAGTCGAAAAAGGAAAGCATGAAGGAATAGATAAGCATGAGATGCTTAAATATCCTAGCTATGCATAATATAATATGTTTTAAGAGTATTGATTGTTTAAGCTATCTTACTACGAGTGCTTCAAATGTAAGCTTCCTTATTTTGGTGGTATGATGGACTGTGAAGCTGGTTGAGAAGAAAATAAGCAAGAATATAAAAAAAAGACCTTGTTTGCGCATCTTGTTCAGCAGTAGCCATAGGGGGATGAGTCCAGAATTGTCCTCAGCATGGTTTATATAACATTGAGTTTAAGTGTAAATTCTGTTGCAATATTGCTTAATGGTTCTGTTGGGGAAACACCCATTTCTGTGAATCTTGCCAAACCAGGCAAAATAATGGAGATATGTTTCAAGAAAGAAAAGGAATGAGCTTCCAAAAAGCCCTGGAATAGCAAAGTGTCCACTAAATATAAAACATCTTTAAAATGAGGAAGAATTTCCACGAGGATGTGCATTAAGCAGAAAATTAAAGGATAAATTAAATTTGGTACAATTCAATAGAAATCCTCTTTGTAAAATATTTGTGGAATAATTATCAATAAATTGGCATTTTTATTATTCAAAAGGGTAAAGTAAACAAGATTTATAAAATTTATAGTAAATTACAAATGCTCAAGCTTGCCATTCATTTTTTAATTATTATAGAGTTAGTATCATTTATAATTAAATGATTATTGGTACCATTGCTGCTTTCGTAGTTGCCACCCACCCAATCAACGAGAACATAGTTTAGGACATCAGATCCAAGACCAGATCATGGAGAGCTCACGAACCAAGCCAGAACCCACAAAAGGACTGGACTATGGAAGATACCAAGGCCAGACTCGGAACTATCGTTCAAGGTTATGTTGAAGGTATCCCCGAGCCAGCTCAACACAACGACATCGTCCCCAAGACTTTCGACTCAAGATAAGAATGGGGCAACTCCGTTCACCAAATTAGAGATCAAGTTCAATGCGGATCATGCTGAGCTTTCGTTGCTTCAGAGACTTTCTCTTATAGAATCTGCATTGCCTCAGACAAGAAGACTTATTTTATTTTCTCACCAGAAGACCTAGTTGCTTGTGACTGCTGGAACATGGGCTGCAATCATTAAAAAAATAATACATGAACTATGTGTAACTATCATTAAGGAATTTATTGAATTTTTTTCCTAAAAATGTTCATATTTTAAAATGGAGGTATCCTTCCATAGGCCTGGTCAATCCTCACCAACACTGGTGCTATTGAAGACTCATGCTTCCCATACTCTTCAGACAAGTGAACTGTCCCAACTTGCGCCAAGAAATACCAAAACGACAAAAATAGCTTCACCATGTACAATGCAAGAAGAACTCCTTCGTCCAAGCTTCAGGTGTCGATAAAATCAAGGCCGAAATCTTCAAGAATGGTCCAATGGAAACTGGATTCATCGTTTATAAAGACTTCATGAACTACGAGTCTGGTGTCTATCACCACAACACCGGGAGCCTTCTCGGAGGTCACGCCGTCAAGATCGTCGGATACGGTGATGGTTACTAGATCTGGGCCAACTCATGGAACGGAAATGGGGAGAAAAAGGTTTCTTCAACATTGGCTTCGGTGAATGCGGAATCAACAGAGCTGCCTACGCTTGCATCCCAGACCTATGATTCAAATCCAATAAAGCAAGTCTTCATCGTAATGATGACTAAGGATTTATTTAAATCAAAATCTTAAAATTTCAATAATTTTATTACAGAACTTTCATTAATAAACTTCTTCCTTAAATGCGCCTCTCATCAATTAGCACAACAATGTATCTGACTTAAAAATAAAATAAATTTGAATTGAATATTTGAACTTTGATATAACCCTCCATAAGTTCCATCTCTGTTAAGAAAAATCATTTGAAATCCTTATAAAATGTAAGCATATAATTTTCGAATATTGAGCTCATCTATCCTTTGACCGAATTACTGGTGACGCTGATTCACGGCTTTTGTAGCCAAGCATTCAAAACATAGATCTGTGTAGTTTCACGCGACCACAAGATGTTGAAATCGTTCTATAATAAAATCAAGTTTCAATAATCGTGCCTGGAATTTGTAAGTGGCATTTTCAACAACAACTAATAAAAAGCAATCTTAAATCAACAGGATTATATTTAATAAAACTTTATTCTGAACCTTTGTCAGAGGTCGTGGTCTTAGTGCTTTCTTTTGCATTATTCTTTTTATTGATTTGATTGAGATATTTTTAATTAAGCATTGTTAGCTTTTATATACAATTTTTCCATGTGAATAAAGTGAATTATTTCTATATTAAGTAAATTGATTGGGAATTTTTTATTGCTTAGAACTATCAGTTGCTAGTATACATATATTTATGTATGCTTGTTAAATATAAGAACGCCCTAATACATCAAAATAATTCATGATGAAATTTTGAAAAAGGCATCACAGTAAAAAATAGTTTTATAAATTAATCTGGAATCATGACATATAATAGGAATAGTTTATTTGTCATAGGCAATTCCAAGTATAGGCCTTGAGAAACCTATAAGTTAAAATAATGATATGTTTATGATATACTTAAAATTCTAAATTTATCAACTATGATTTAATAAAAATATATCCTTTAAGATTCCATCTTATGATGGTAATGGAAATATTCCATGTAATATTATTAGTAATTATTATAATATTAAATAACATTAACTTAAAATCCTACATCTTCATTATTATAACATGTAACATTGCAATTTTAGTTACTTTATATAAATAGGAGTATGGGTATGAGTTAATTAAAATTATTAAAATTTTCTATAAATAACGAAAACTTACTTAAATTCTGATTAAATGTTTTGATTCATGAGTCTATTGGATATATTCTCATTGCCTTTCATTTGTATTGAACCAGTTAATGTACTGATCAGATTTTAATACTTAATAATAAGGTAAGTGAAATTTATTTATAATAAAGAAAACTTAATGAAAATGGTCTGTATACCTTTACATAAGTGGAATTATTGGATGAATACTAGCTCTATTTAGCTTTATACTTACATTACTTAATAATAATTAAGGAATCATAGTCGAGCCAGGAGTCATGCAAAAGGATTTCGGAGCCAGAAGTCAGGTAGTTCATATAATAATTCCCACATTAACATAGGCAAGTAACCTTATTTACTCACTTCTTATATAAGTCATAAATTTTCATTATTTAAATTTATAGGAACTATATAAAAATTATGGTTATAAGGTCCATTCACTATACCTCTTATGACAAATTAAGTTTTCGGGGGGGGGAAGTTTCCTGTCAAGGTTTATGATAAAAAAAAAATTTTAGGGAAGTTTCCTGTCAAGAAAAATATTATTTTTTTTAATTTATTTTTTCTTTATGGAATTATTATTTTTGACCACTATAAGCACCTTCTTTGATTTTCACATATTTTTAATTCAACAATTTACCTATTAATCATAAAGTATAACAGGGTCTACTTCATGTTGAACAATATTTTCATTATTATTCATCGTATTTTGCATTAGTTTTTCAAAACTTTTAGTAAGAATAATAATAAAAATATGGTTCTATTTCTCAAGTAATGATATTAAAAATTTTCCAATTTATCAATTTAATTCTTAAAAAATGTTTAAATTATCCTTTAGTAATTTAAAGAGTAAAAAATTATTAATCAAATATTTTATATTTAACTAATAAAAATTATATATATAAAATATTTAATTGACAGGAAACTTCCCTCTTGTCAGGAAACTTCCCCCCCAAGTTTTCTTATTGTATGTCATGAATGTATAATAAGTGGTAGTAAACAAATTTTATTATAAATTACATTAATTAACATAATAATAAATCTATTTTATGACTTAATTTTATTTTAATTGAATTGAATTTAATTTATTCAATGGGTTTAAAAATAGTATGATAAAATGGAATACCATTTAGTATGAATAGTAAATTATAATAAAAGCGAATGAATTTTAGACAATTAAAATCTGAAATATTATCTCAATTTCGTGTTATGCTTGATTTATAATTAGTGTATCAATATAGATTAATTCTATTAGTGAGACTTCAGCATGAGAATCTTGGAGTGGCGACTGTGAGACCTAGTTGCGTGTCAACGTATACATCGAGGTTTACGTCTCTGACAACTTCTCCTCACCATGAGAGTTGAATTTCGTAGCTGGTCTGGCCAGTGCCAACAGCTTCAAGTAAAAGGATATTTTGTCTACTACCTTTGTCGGTAAGAAGGGGCATATTGTAGTCAAGACCTGGGAATAAAACATCATAATCGAGTAAAGTACAATCTGGCTCGTCCCAATATTACCATGAGGATGTTGACTCTCTGCCAGTGACGAAGAGGAGATCACCGGTTTGGAGGAAAATACCTTCGTGTTCGTATCTCTCAACTTGGCATCTGTTGTCGAGGTTAACAAGAACAACGTTGGGTCCTTAAAGTTAAATCTCGTTATAGAGGCAATGTTCCAAGTGTTGAGCTTCGCAAGTGTAATCATAGTTAATTCCATGATGGTCATTGCCACTCTTTAATCCTTTTCCTCCTTTATATACTGAACCAAAGCTCTTTAATGAACCTCCATGGCATGCGTCTTGAGTGGCGTAAGCTAATCCTACGAAAGCGGCAACAGCTAAATTTATAACATAGGGCAAGTTTTGTAAATTTTAAAATCCCAAATTTTTATATATTAATTTACTAATAATCTCTTCATTTGGTTTGATTGTTACTTTTAATTTATTTGAAATTTAAAAGCCTTTGATCTCTTATATAGCATTTATACTTCGAGTAAAGTCATTCAGTAACTAAATTGAGAAATTTAAGTTGGAATTATTTTATCAGTATTTACCTTTATTATATTAATACACGCTTTTATGCTTTATGATTTTTTTAATCTGATATTTAAACTAATTTAAAATTATTTACATACTTTATTAGTAAGTTAAACTCAATTCGCAATGAAATTTATAAAAATTATGAATTATTAGAAAGTATTTTAAATAATATAATTCAAACTTAAGACTTGCAAATTTTTAATAAAATTATTAATGATAAAATAAGACATGAAAATTGTGGCAATTCAAATCACAGATTCTTATGATTAGTTCTGATAATTTGCTGTAAATACTTCTATTATGGATCGCTTATAATTTCTTTGCTCTGCATCGAAATGCTCTGATTTTTTTGTGTATTTATTAACCAGTAAAATTAATAAACTACCCCCCAAACTCTTATTTTTCTTATCTCCTCTATCTGTCACATTCCCTTAATTTTAATTAACTTAATTTTGTCATTTAGAATTTAATCGTAGTCTATATCGTTCACAAACATTAAAGAGTTTTATTCTTAGCAGTTCTACTTAAGTGATTTATTTGGGGTTTTACTATTTTATCTCGATCTTGAATATACCTCACTTTTCAAATAATTTTACAAAAGTTTCTATTGTTGCTGTGAACTATTAACAATTGAAATACTCGCTTATTTCTAATTGGAAGCATTTTTATTTTAAAATTTGAGCTGTGCTTACTAACTATAAGTGTTGCAATGTTCTTGGGTGTTAGAATTTTTATTAATAAATGTTTGATTTACTATATATCTAGAGATGACACTTCCATTTAGATTAGTTGCTCTATGAGATTTTAGGTTTTATTTGCTGTAAAGAGTAGAAGTTGCAATTACAGATTTATTAAGAGTTTATCTGTTTTAAATGATTGATATTGTTGTAGAAGGAAAAGGGAGAAGTTTCTAGATTTTTCTGGGCTCAAGTCATATTACTATTTTGGATAGGGGTTGGTGATGGATTTTTTGGTTTATTATTACTGGTATAAATTGCATATGTCAATCCTTCAAATTTAAAAAAAGTGTTTATTATGTATCACTGTATATTATTTTTTGTGCAAATATCATGATTTCTTTCATTAAACTATCAGACTTAGGAATTAAATTGGAGAAATTTCTACAACTGCTTAAGCTAAATCTAGGTTTTAGAATTTAATTATCTGTATTTTTATCAATCTTAATTTTTTTAATAAATATAAAAAAAATCTGAAGTATAATCCATGATTTTAATTATAATTGTTATAACGAATATGCCAACATTTAAATTTTTTTTAATAGCAATATTTAAAATAAAATATGATTATTTTATAGTATTTAAAAAATATTAAAATATCAATAATTACCTAATAAATTTTAATTAATTAAATTAATTAAACTTAAAAGATAAGTTTATAAAATGAATTATAAAATATTTTGCAATAACACTACTTTTTTTTGGAATATTAAGTGGAGTTTATTTTTTATTTGCTATTTTTTGTCTCATTAACTCTTACTGAACTCACTTGTTTCGATATTCTTATATTTTTAGCATTTGAATTGATATTTTCTTATTTCTTTGGCTAATCAAGAGACTACTATGATTTTTAAGTGTGATTGGAATAGTTTGATTGATTTGAGTAAAACTATTTCAATATTTCTGTATACGAAGCACCTTGAAATTGTGAGGGATTTTAAGTAAATTAATTATATATTTTTAGGCTTTTATTTTGTTGACTCTAAATTGCTTTAACGAGTGTTGTTTTTACTTTTCTATGATTTCTATAGACTATACATTCTGCTATTACTGTTTTTAATTGTTTGTTTGATTTCTTTTTTATTCTGCTGAACTTATTTGTGATAAATCCAAATTTATTGAAGAGGATTTTTCTGATTGATTGGACATAATCTTACCGCTTGATTACAACTGCCTTTATTGTTCGAATTTATTGATAATTTAGGTTTAAGCCAATTCCTTTAAGAACTCTATTTCATTCTATGTCTTAATTTTATATTCGTTTTATTAATTTTATATTCTTTTTCTTGCTAAATAGACTCAATTAGCTCCTTGTTTTTTTATTCATATCTCTTATTTTTGAGTCTGCTCTCTTCATATTTTCGAAGTAACTAATTGTACTTATTTTGAATATTCTCGTATTATTGTAGAAATACATTTGAATTTGGAAAATTGATAAAAATTAAATTTAATATAAGTCAAAATCTTGGCAGTTAAAGTTGTCCAATTTTAATGATCTTGGGCTCATTCGAATGAGAATTCAAATTTAGCTGGACTTTACTATTGGCGGTACTATTTTATCGCAATCCTGGAGCGAGATAACTTCAATTTAATATGAGGGTAATATTAATGGATTAGATAAGTTTAATTAAATTGAAGTTATCTCGCTCCAGGATTGCGATAAAATAGTACCGCCAATAGTAAAGTCCAGCTAAATTTGAATTCTCATTCGAATGAGCCCAAGATCATTCAAATTTGACAACTTTAACTGCCAAGATTTTGACTTATATTAAATTTAATTTTTATCAATTTTCCAAATTCAAATGTATTTCTACAATAATATCTGAACCATCTCTTCTGCTCTCTGATACTTTCCAATTCCTGCAAATCTTACTGTAATTTTTCAATTAATTATTTGTAATTCACACCTTGCGAATTTTGATCTTTCTTTCTTTATTGCTTTTAAGCTAGCACATGATTATTTTCGAGATAATACTTCACTTTTTCATCTAATTTTGAGTTTTATTCATGTATCCTGCAAGTTTCTATTATAACTAATCTTTGTCAAAAGTCGAATTATTTTTCTTAAACCTTTGGTTCTCTGAGGATTTGTAAGTGATTTTATAAAAAAAACTTTTCTACTTAACGCTTTAATATGGTAAAATCTGAATGCTAATCATTGAATGATTCCTCAATCTCATTATCTTAAATGTTTTGGGGTTTACACTGCATAATAGTCTTACTATTATCTGCTTTTGAATTTTTAAATTATTCTTGAATGCTGTATTATTGATAATCATCAACTAATTTATCGTAATCTGAGGATAAATTAGAAAGCTAGTTGATGCTTGAAGCTATGATAGATTTCTCATTTTTAAAGAAATTATTTAGATTTCGTAGTGAATCTGTTTTCGACAATTTTCTGCCCAAAGTCCTTGGTGGATCGTTATCATCAACATATTCATTTTATCTTTTGTTAAGTTTCTCAATGATAATATCTTTGTTATGAATTTCTTTATTAATCTGTGAGAGAGTATCTCTCATTGCATTCATTGACAATTTATTTTCTAGTAGGACTGAATCCCTAAAGCTATCTCCTATAAATGCCCCTTCTTTTAAAGCTTTTTAGACTTCTTGCTTTTATTTCATGTGCATAGATTCTTATTGAGATATTTGTGAAAAATCATGGATACTCATCCTGATTATTACTGTTCAATATCTGTGAAGAATATTCCTCATCTTCTTCGCTATTAACAATAATGTTCATATGATTTACTGTATTAAGTTATTACTATTGAGATTAATTCAGAGAATTCTAGTAATCTTGGCTTTGCAAAGTCTAATTTAGGTCCTCTTGCTCTTGTAAGTTATTATTTAAGGCATTATTCCTAAAAATTCATATGAATAACTGTGGTAGTCACTTCTTTATTTTTATCCTGCATCAAATAACTGCCTGGAGATGCACTTTTATTACTATTATATTTATACTAGTGCTGTTTTTAATATTTGTTGTTTTTAATATAATTTCTTGCTCTCAATGTGTTACCAGATAGCTCATCTTTGAACTCATCGCTAAGTCTCTTAGTTTTAAGTTATTAATTTTGAATTAAAAGTTGATCTTCACTAATTTTGTTTCCATTTCCGAGTGCTTAATTTTCTAAATTAAGACTCTGGATGATTTCATCGAAATATTAAAACTGTTGGTTTTACTCGATGCTATTGTGAATTACAGTGCTGAGTTTTTAAACTTAGTTTAATTAATTATCTCCATAATCTTCATTGAATGATTGATTTGGAGAACTGTCTTCATCATCATCTTGGTAGTTACTCTCATCTATCTATTAATTATTGGAAAAGCTTAAATGAATATGAAAATATAAGTCAAATATAAATAATGTCTATTTAATTTTAATTACAAGGTGATTGTTCAAAAAGTACTTGTAACAATAAAATTTATAATTATTTTAACATATCAAAACTCTTCCACAATCTTTTTTTCGATTAAATAAATTAATTTTAGTTTAAAATATTTCCAAATAAAATTAATTCAATGATTACTAGAATCTTCTTTGTAACCTTATAAATTCTCTTTTGCATAATTTTATTGTTTTTAGTTACTTATTGATTGATTTAAATGTGGATGTCCTGTTGTTTGATTTATCTATAAAACTGTGATGATTTCTTCTGTTTCGCTAACTTTCCCACCTCGACTGAGCGATATGTTCCCATTCATTGAATTTCTTGAGTGAATTTTGCTTTAATTATAAAGAATGTTAAGAGATTGGGGTTTCATCAGGTATGCATCAGAATAGTCCTCATAGCCAGATTCTACCTAAAGTTTATAAAAGTATTTAATATGATAGTTCATTTTAAAAGTATGAATTCAATTTAGTTGCTATGTTTTAGAAAAGACTGATAGTCATTTTACATGCTAATTTTTATTAATTCTAATATATTTATAAGTTAAATGCATTTATAGAGGATACAAGTAGTTTATAAGAGGCATATGCTAGATATTTTATTTTAAATTAATCGTCAGTTATACAAAAATTATCTTTCTTTATATATACGATTAGTTCCCCAAAATTAATAATTTATACTTTTTCTATCCATGAGTAATTATCCCTCCGTTTCAGGGTTGTTAATTTCACATAGTTTTTCATAAGATAGTAAAATGAGAATATGTAGAAGTCCGGCCATAAACAGCGATGCTGATATGCCTTTATAGAAGAATTTTACACCCAATCTCCCATATCCTTCTTTTATAACATCCGTAATTTTCAATTTCTCAGGGCCTTCATGGCACTAAATTATAATTTTTACAATTTCTGCTGGGTAGGTGTGGCACCAATTGAATATGCCAGCTTGAACTCCAAACAAAATCTTTTTCAAATGCACAATAGCTGTGGAATCGTTATCTCTTAAACTAATTTCAAAAATACAATAAAAAAGATTAAGAGTAAAGAATTTCATCTAATTTAATGATTTTTTGATTTTATGAAAAAGTTCTAAAAAAATTTTTCTATGAATAAATTATTAGGTTATTTTCAATGAGATTTTAATATATTTTTAATAGCTATATAAAATAATTCCCTTATGCGTTATTGAAATTATTTGTATTAAAAATTAATGTAAATAATGTTTATGAACTTTCTCTGGAGATAATCGTAAATGAAGAAGAACATTCCAAAGGCAGGAACATCCCTCCATATAGTTGATCCTCTAATTTCACATTATATTTGTACAACTATCTAATCTAATCTTAGTAACTAGTCACATTTGCTGTACTAACTTAAGCTCTGCATTTTAGCAGCTCCAAGGGACAAGCTATAAACACACAACAACTAAAAAATAATTATTAATGTGATTGAACTTTGAAGCAAATTGTTTGATTAATATTTCAGTATGGTGTTAATTATGTAGAAGCTTACTAACCTCCAAACATCCCAGAAATCAGTATTTTTTGGTTTTCAGAAAGCCAATCCACAGGCAAAAGTACTCTATCTGATAATTCCTTAGCAGCAAACAATACAGAGTATATTCCAGCTCCAACACATAAATTTGAAACAGTGCCTTTAAATAATTCTCGCACTCCTTCATAAGTATATCTTTTCTCAAGAGACCTAAATATTCCCGGAAATAAATCAAAATTCACTTGCATTCTAACCTAACTCGATTCATTTGACATCATAATGCTTGTAGTGTGGTAATAATAGGAATTAATGGAGAAGTTTTCTTACTCTGACTGTGTCAAAGGGTTAAGTCAAGAATATTCCAATCGCAACAGCTAGAGACCCATTAAATAAATCTCTTTTTATTTTTTGAGAATGAGATTAAAGTTGGGCTGTTGTTTCTTATAATTAACTATTGCTGTTTTAACTCATTTTATTTTTAATTAGAAATTTATACTGTAAATTGTTATTTTATAACAATGAGCTATTAACATTAGAATATTAAATTATGAAAATTACGTTAATAAATAAGTTTGTCAATTAATTTCACTTTTATAGCGAAAAGTGAAAAAACTTGTCGGAGTAAAAACTATTGTCTCAACTTCTGGAGAGTATGGCATTATAGTTTTATAAGAACTGGTCTCTCTAGCTAGATTTGATAGTTTTTACAGCTTTGTTGTATAAATTTAATGCCTTTTATTCATCCTTCTCTACATTTACTAAGAAGTTGATGTACTCCAATTATACATCTTAGCTCTCTTTGTTGCCTCCATTATGCAATTTAGACTCATAGATCATTTCATAAATCTCAAATTAATTATCGTTTATGCTAAAAACTTCTTCCCAGAAAGTAAGCTGTTTAACTGCAATGACTGAATGAGATTATCATAAACTTTATCTTCAATTAATCATTAAGCTTTCTTAACTTGATCAAGTGAGAATTTGACTCCCTCTGTTGTTTGCTGACCATAATGCTTCTTTATTAAGTTTGAGTATTTCTTAATAAGCAGACTTTTCAATTGATCTAAACCTGAGAATTATAGCAAACATTTCTTTTAGAATTCTTCACTCAAATTTTATCAACCCATTTTTATCATTTTCTTCATAATATAAGACTTCACATTTCCAATTAAAAGGAAATAAGTTTTATGATCCCAAGATTTCTATTCTAGCTCTATTAAAAGATCCATGTGGCATTAATCTTGTGTTAATGCGAAGGTATACAAAATCAAGAGATTTCTTTATAATTTAAGTTACATTTAATCATTAATTCTAACTTTTTATCTTTTAGGTTTAAGTATTTCTTGTATTTGAAAAGTTCAGATGCCTATTCATTTGTGATAATCCAATTGATTCAATAATAAAATGAATCAAGATTTTCTTACTATTACTATCAGTCTCTTTAGTTATTAATGTTTCTATTCTATTTTTCACAATTTCTATTGTTTCTTTTGAGATAAACCTTTGTGAGTTTTTCTCAATAAAAACTTAGAGTTTAATCAAATCATCTCCAATACTTTTAATTTTCATTGAAATAAATCTCTTAATGCCACTTGGATTGTTCTTTTTATCAAGATATATTGCCTTGATTTTATCTTTCATTAATAATCTTGAAAATCGCTGCTCATTGCTGCATCCTTGCATTACTTTAAAATGTTAATTTGATCTCCAAGTTATTCATTAATTTGTCAAATACAATTTCCACAAGTCTGCTTGACCCACTATGCTTTCCATCTTCTCTTGCCTTTTCAACATCTTCATCTTTCTCTATATAGTTTCCTTACTTAAAGCTTGATTCACTTTTGACCTCTTCATCTTCCTCATCCATTATGAAATCAATTTCTTCTCATCCTCAAGTTTTTACTTTTCTTCGTCTCCTCCATTCAAAATTTTTATTCTTTGTTAGATTTTATCATAGAACTTGAGTTCATATTTGAAGTATTCAACGTATTATTATGCGCTGTCTGGTTAATTTCTTATAGCTTAAAGCATTAACTTTCTGCTTGAGAATAAGTTTCCTCTCCAGTATAGACACCAATAAGCCAGAAGTCTAAAACATGATGATGAATTTGGACAGATCTAGCTAGGACTCTATTTAGCTTTTAGAGTGATCTATTCTCTACTAAATACTGCATGTACTCCTTCTATAGTACAATGTTTTCTTTGAACTTTCTCAAGGTTCTATCATATAAGAAGTACATGATTCTCTTCTTTATAGAGTGATCCATCAACACTATTTTCATATTACCCTTTCGTTCAGGACCTACTTTGCCTCTCTTTCTTTTATGTCTGAGTTTGTCAAGCTTTTTCTCAAATTACAAAGAATCTAAGAAAAAGAGAAGTTTTGCATCTTTTCTCTGCATTTTATACTCTTGGTTTCTGCGCTCCTTTACTATCTTTTTCACTTCCTTCTTTAAGAAGAGTTCTTGCTGGAGGTAATACTGCATTCCATCATTCATTTTCTCCAAAATTAAGTCTACTTTACGCCCATTGATAATCAATCATATTGTATATTATTATGAAAAATAAGAGGAAAACTTAAATATAAAATTAAAAATGATTAGACTTATAAGTATTAGTATCTATGATAAATAATTGGAAAAATAGATAATTATAAATATTTGATGAAGATTTATAGGGATTCTTATTGTGACTAACAAAAATGGAAATCTAAAAACAGTTTCATCATCAAATTAATTAATGTTAATTGGCGTTATACCATTCTCTGAATCGTCATCGAAATTTGCTATTTCAGTTCTACTTTGAAGTTTGAGTCTTGCGCCACCATTGATCTTATCAGGTTGGACTTCTACAAAAATATAACTTCAGATATCTATTTTGTAACTTACATTATTTCTGAGGGACCCATAGCCATCATCTTCGACATTTTTCCTTTCTTTATTAATCCTAATCAAATTTTTTAAATTATCTATTTTTCCTATTATTTATCATTATTAACAAGAACAGAAATAATAACTTAGAACAGAATTGTCTTCAGTATTGTTATTTTACTGCATTACTCTATTTTATGTACCTGTGCTTTAATGTGTATTGCTAAACTCTTGTCTATAGAAAATATCGTCTGTTGCTTACACCACTCTGGAGGATACATATTGCTGAAATATAATTTCTTAGATATGTTTTTTGTATCTTACAAATTTTATTGAGTAACCAGTCGCTCCATCTCCACCATGTTTAATTTTCCTTAATTAAATTATCAATTTCAATTTCAATTAAAGTTTTCCACTTATTTTTCATAAATACTTGCAAGTTGGTATGATAAGTATATATTGATAGTGAGACTCCTCCCTATTTTCGATTAATAATTATATATTAAATATATATAAATATTCTGAGTGTAAAAGTTTAATTCAGTTAATGTCTAACTTAATTTTATTGGCTGCAAGAGACTTTTATAGAACTATTATTTCATCTAGATATAAATATCCAAAAAAAATAAACAATAAAATTGTTTGAACAACCTATTTTAATTTGACTACAATTTTTAACTTTATATATCAAGAAACTAGAATATATTAACTAATGTATAGTAATTTTAGAGCTACAATTTTATTCGCTTGTACATTTCTTGTCTTATAGTTTTAACTTCAGATTAATTATTACTGGGAAAGAAATCAGATGTAAGTAATGCTCCTGCATCTTTTGGCAGTTTAAGAGGTTCAGGATAAGGGCTGAGAGAGCCAGGAATGCAAAAAAGATCTCAGGTTATAAATTTAGAGTCTCTGATGCATGAATTTATGAATTACTAGAAATAGCAGTCACTCACTCACACATCACCATCAAACCTCCCGCTGATCAGCTCATAAGGTGATAATCCTTAATTGGCACAAATTAATTTAGTCAAAAGGGCAAATTAAGTTAATAGAAAGTTAAAAATTAACTTTTATGGTTTAAGTTCAAGAGCAGCAGATCAACATTAAATCAATAATTTAATTAAAATTAGGCAGTATCAATTACAATCATAAATTAAAATTTAATTAAATAGTTCTTTGTGTGGAGCTGAAGCAAGTGGAGGAGGTGTTCTCTTTGGAGTTGCAGGAAGTGGTGGTACTGCACCAACAAGACAAGGTGGATTATTTGGATAAGCAGGACAGGGATAAGGCAGTGCAGGTGGTCTGACATTTGGAAGCTCAGCTGCTACTGCAACAACTCAGTAACCATCAATATTTGGCGGAGCAAATTAAAGTCAGAGTAATTAACCCTCTGCAACAGATGGGCTGTTTGGTTAAGCAAATCATAATAATCATTTATTTAATCAACAAAAAAGAATTTTTTTATGAATAAACCAGCAGGTGAAGGGTTATTTGGAGGTGCAGCTTAACCATAAGGTCTTAGAGGAGCAGGAGCATGTACAGGAACTGAATTATTTGGGAGTAAACCAGCAGCAACTGGCACAGGACTATTGTGAGGAGCTTAATAATAGTAAGTTTGTTCTCAACCAGGAGGATTATTTGGAGGAGGTACAGGTACTCAACAGCAACCAACTGGAGGAGGCTTATTTGGATAATAAGCTAGACTTAGCAGGTTCAGCACAGGAGCTTAAGCTCAACCTAGAGGAGGACTATTCGGCCTAACTCAGCTACCTTTGAATTAAATGGGGTAAAATTAATCAGGAATCTTACAATCTTTGAATCCTTATTAGTTTCACATTGATCAGAATACGACAGATTTGACTTAAACTTTGCAGTCTATCATGCAAGTATTGCGCCCTTAACATAATAAAAACAAGTTTGTAGCTCTTCTATGACAAATATTAAGCTTAGTTTACAAAAGAAATGAAGAAAATTTTACAAAATTCTATCCCATATCAGACAACCTCGAAAAATGATATATAAGACCAGCCATTTTAATGCCCTTTATATATACTTAAATGGATTAAAGCTATGGAGGCTAATCCAAATAAGAATGATTACAATATTACTCAAGTAAATTCCTATATTGATTTGAAAGATAGAGTTAATGTAACCCAAGAGACACTTAAGAAACTTAATGCCAGATTAACCACAGTCAAAGAATTTTTTAAAAAAACTTGATACTGATCTTTAATATAAAATTTAACAATCAAGATTGAGAAACGATGCTATCATGAAGAAATTAATTGTAGTCTTTGGCAAGTTTGAGGAATTATTTTGCATGAATCGTAGTAGAGGTATTATGAGAGCTGAGCACGAAGCATTAAACGATCAGTACAACGAAACACAGCATAAAATTGACGATCATTAAAGAGGTTTACTAAAGAAACTTAGATTGCTGTAGCAAAAGGTATATTATTCTAACTATGAGGCACTGGAGCTAGATGAATTTTAATTGCTTTATGGATTTAAGAAGGTTAATAACTTAGAAGTAGGAGATGAATTGAACAATGAAGACTTAAGAGAGTTGATAAAATATACTAAAGAAAGAAAAAGAAGGACTCATTGCCATTCAGGATTCTGTGACTATGAATGCCAGAAAATTAATGGTCATAGATAAAAAACTTAATAGCCTTGTTTGATTAATTAACATTTAGATTAATTCAATAAATATTTATGATTTTACCAACTTATTAGACGAATAGATTTGAATCAATTAAGAGATATAAAATCGTAAGATCTTATTGAGCTTAAAATTACTGTACATTAATCGCAACTAGGTTCCAAAACTTATTCCTATTCATTTACTTCTATTTATATCCAATTATCGATATCACAAATGCAAGAGTCTACCTCATTATTACCACCACAATTTTCCAAAGTTTCAAAGTTAAAAATTTGGCAAATCCTACAGATTAGATTTGCAGTATTTTTATTAGCTACTTTTATTTTCACTCTTATATCAATAAGTTACTCTTTTTTCTATCTATAGATCTCACATTTAGATTGTGAATATTTCCATATTTAATCTTTAGTGAGACTGTTTACACTTCTTCTGTTAAATACTTCTGCATCTTCCAGCTAGAAATAAGTTCCAGACTATTTTTCAAGTTATTCTTATAAATCTTATAAAGGGTCAAAGTCTAAGAATGCCTTTTTTATGATTGATATCCCCATAGAGATAGCGATTAAAGTCTTTTCATGTTCTTCTAGAATCATACAATGCCAACATTAATATCAACTTCTAGCTTTTATTAAAAAAAAGTCTCCTGTTTTAAGTTTTCGCCTTATAAAGACTTAAAATCATAGTATGTTAGAGGTAAAAGATTAAGTTATTCACAAAACTTGTTAATTTTAGATTCTATTAATATCAAAGATCTATCTGAAGAGGGAAGTGCCTTTGCTAATAAAGAAGATTATTTCCTAGCTATCCTCACAAATTAAATAATTAGAAACATTCTGAATTTATTTATGAAGTAATAATTAATCATGTGAAGCAATAGAATCGTCTTTGACAATATTGTTTAAGTATTCTAATTTTTCATAAGCATTGAGTTGTTACCTAGTTTAGGACTACTTTTTAATATTTTGATCTTACGGAATAGTAGGCTATGAGAGTTAGTCTAAAGAATTAACAGTAAGATCCTGCATTTATCTATCAATTTAACTTAATCCTGAGTTTGTTTCTTTGGCTTCTTCTTCTATATATTATTGACTTTTGAGTTAATTTAATCTTCCAAGTCATCATCAACCGTGCTCAATAGTTTACTGAAATCATCTGTTTGTTATAATTAAGAAGGATTTTAACGATTTTCCTATAAATTTTATTAATCCTGAACAAATTCATTCATTGCAACATCTTATTTATTATTCACAAATTATAAATCTTTGGAAATCTAATTTTTATTCTTAGTCAAATAATTGCGGTAATTTAGTAATTCCCCTGCAATATAAGAATCAAATAGCCAATAAAAGTTCACAATATACCAATCTTTGTACGATTAATTTGTCTATAACTCTCAATCATTAACTATAACAATTGCATCCTTTTTACTATCATGAATTTATTATTATTATTTTTGCAGTTCATTTACATTCTCTTAAAGTTTCTATTTAAAAAGCTCATCTAGAACTTAAACTTGATTGAAAATATTTTCATCTCTTATATCAATTTTGACTGTTAATTTTAATTATTTGGTCTTGAGTTATTGACTATTTAGGCACTTTATAAAGCACATCTACATTAGCAGAAAATACTTAATTTTGTTCCAGACAATCTAGCAACCACAACAATGATCTATACTTTTCATAATTCAAAGTAATTCCATTTTGGTTATCAATTGTGTGTGATTAATCAAAGTATTCACAAATCATATAGATTGCTGGGCTATCATTTAATTCATTGAAGGAGTTCTGGTTTGAATCGTAGAGAGTGAATAATTTCTAATCTTGTTGAGTAAATGTTATTTTAGAGGGATGGGTGAATAGTTGGACTTATTTTTATCATAGTATTTGCTGAATTGATGATTTATGAGTTATACTCAAATTAAATTATTTACCAATTCACTGTTTAATACTAAAATCAAACCATCAATTTTAGTCGTGACGTAGACATATCTGAGTGAGTTGACGTGGCAATCAATGACGTAAACTCCAAAAAAACCACCTCGCCCCCCCATTCCACTTCTCCCTGTACCGAGATGCATACGAGACAAGAGTCTATCTATTGACTATGAGCATCTCCCTCAGAGCTCGCAGAGATCTGCTTCCTGTAAACAATTAAAGGGGAGTCTGGAGAAAACTCTTACCAGGTTCCACCGCTGCTGAGATAGTACTCTCTGTCCTTTCGCTGTGGTAACCTCATTAACCCGACCTGGTATAGGGGGAAAATCATTATCGTTGGCTTCTAGTTGCTGAATTACTTTCCATTAAAAATAAAAATAATGATTTATTATTTAATTTTTAATTAAATTCGTTTAAATAATACTATTGGAGCATAATAATCAGAATATAAATCTGATGAAATTATAATATATCAGAATTATGAATATCTTTACTATGATAACGCAAATGAATATTTACATTGCTTATCATGAACTATTAGTTATACGTGTATTTTCATATTAATTTTAGCGAAGAATCTATTAAATTGAGTCTCCTTAACTATCATAGATTATTGATTTAGTATAAGCGTTATTTGATCAACATTTGTCATCTTCAAATTCCCAATTAACTGTTTTTGGACTCTTGCCCTTCATCCACATGACACTGCTTGCATCATTTGCCGATTTCTGCTTCCTCTCAGCACTCGAGAGCATGCTTAAGATACTCATAGTGACAGCACTTACTTTGAGGGCGGGAGTCCAGTCCGAATATAAAGTGCTCAGGCAAATATAAATCCATCGGAGTAGACATGCTAGTGTTCAGGAGGAACACCTACGAATATCACCTCAGGTGAATCAATTGAATACTCACAGTTGAATTTAAACTGTATTGCATAAATATAAACTCATAAACAATTATATGTTAGTAATTTATGCAATACATTTGCTTGGTATGAATAATTGTTATATTAATTATACAATTACTAACCCATTTTTTATTTATTATAAGTTTATAGATAATATTAGAAATATTCATAATCAACTTTTATATTTTCAAGTTTATTTTTGAATTAATTTCAATTACTATAATAGAGTGAATGTTTCCCCTTCATAAACTGAACCCTCAGCACCCTAAAATCGTACGTGCCAAAGCATCCAAGAATCGTCTTTCACGTCTAATTCCAAAACTCCTCCGAAATTCTTGTTTATATCTTCTGTTTCCTTCTTCAAACTACCTAAGCACCGTGCCTGCATTTTATTTAGTAAGTATTTAATTATATTTTTTTATTCATTTTGATGAAAAATGCTTATTTAATGCTAAATATGTATAATTTATACATAAACTAATTGTCATATATATTGACTTAACTATTATTTGGGTTTATTTAAGTAAATTTATCGATTCCAAAAATTTAAAAATCAAACCATGATGCATAAATATTAGGCATTTTCTTTGATTTAATTGAATTAAATAAATCAAAAAATTAATGAAAAATATTTAACTATTGCAACTTATTTGCTCAACTCAATAAAACCAAATAACGTTTTCTATTCTTATACTAACAGTTCAACTCTGTCTATAACTTTTTCTACAATAACAAACAGCTTATCCATCATGCTTGGAGAAAAAATTCCCGTGGCTAATAGGTGGTGCTCAAGATGAATATAATACTCGAATGGATGGAGAAGAGGTAGGTGGGCAATCTATACATTTGTGGAATGTCTTTTTCAAAGGAAGACTTTCTTAATAATGAATAAATTACCAATAAAACTAACTTTCAAGGACTATTAGTTCAGTCTATTAAGGCAGAAGGATATTTGAGATGGGGGAAATACTAGAGGTCAATAACTTACGAAAACTAACCACAGTAAAGTTATGATATAACTTGGATGTACTCATGTAAAGTAGCACCAGACTCAAGTGCACTTGTGGTATCAGGAAGTGTGAACTACGATTTTACATTTTTCGCTATATTTAACACTTCTAATGGAAGCTTAACGTCATTTTACTTGCCTCAATCTCCATATAATTTTGGATAAACTATCAATCCAATGGTAATAGATAACTAAGGAAATTTATTAGGTCTAATAAATAAATCTTAACTAGACTCATGGGTAGTGTTCAAATTCAATTTAAAATAAAATAAAGTCTTATGGTAAAATCAATTAGAAACTTCACAATAGATTGTCTCAGTCGATAGTTTAAAAATTAACAATTAAGAACTTATAATACTAAGTGGGTAAAGGTAGTATAAAGATGCTATTTATCATTTTAACTATACAAATGGTTCTTGGATTAGAACCTCTCAAAGTGATAATATTCAAGTTATCAATAGGTTCATTTGGATGATATCAGAAATGAATCTTATTTACATTGTAGGTCATATAACAGTCAAAACTTAATAATTATAATGAGTACTAGAATCTTAACATCCATAACTACAGCAGATATTCGATACTTAGCATTAACTGAAAATTACATATTTGAAAGTATACTGTGGACTGAGAAAAATTTCGCAAAAAATATAACTAGTGTAAAAGGGATAATGCTATTTATGAATATATCTTAACCAAATGAGATTGGGTTAATTAGACTTTTCTCTAATCTTACAACATTTGATAAAGCTATAAATTTTAACTAGCTACTTCAAATACAGTTATGCTTTTTTGAAATGGAGTATATTATCAATAAGATTAAATTCTGTATATTTTAATGGTTGGAGTAAAAACTTTGTAAATTTGGGAACTTTAGATAATTTCTCGGCTTTCCTGCATAAAATACCTCTACTTGAATCTCTTACATAAACTTCCCTTACTTAACTATTTTGTGCTCAAAGAACCAATATGTGCAACAAACCTAACATTTTTTGCAAGGCCAACTAATTACTCTCTATTTACTTAAATTCCTGTAAATAAAACTATCCCATCAACACTTCTGTTTTTAAATAGTACCATCTTATTTTATCACTTAGATTTGGGCTTAAATCACTTAACCACTGAACAAGCATGTCAAACAAATACAATTTGGAGCTAAAGCAAACTATTGGATGTTTATATTGGCAGTTTAAATACTTCTCTATAAGTGAAAGAGCAAACATCAAGTTTAATTTATATTGCAAGCTTAACCAACTTAGATGAAGGGCAAAATCCTAAAAGTATATAATTTGACGTAAACTCATGGACATTAAGTTATTTCTTTACATTCAAAACATCAACTTATTAATAGTAAAAATTTATGATCGAGGGATGTTCCTTTAATAAAACGCCAATAAATATAATCTATAATATAACTACTCTATAAAATACTGAACCTATTTTTAGTGCACCAATATCAAATTATTCAATAAATTATTTAGAATAATAGATCTATTTTTAATAGTTAATAGCTCATTAAGAATGGAATAAAGTCTGAGGTTGTTGTTCTTAAAAGGTGAAACTTAAATCGCATAAAATAGCATCTATATAATATTTTTTAATTCAAAATGTTAATTTTACTATGATATTGAATAAAACTGAACCTAATATTTGAAGATAGTAGTACTTTTCAGCTATACGTATCATACCAATGAATAAAAGTAGTCTGAAAATTTGTAGTATCTCATAAAGAATGGAAATCAATGATTTTTCTTTTATTCCAAAAGATAAACAGTTAAATTTTTTGTTTAAATTTTCTATTGCATCTCTTATAAAATAGAGTCTTATTTCTAATTTTCTTTAGAAATACCTATCCTTTATCTCTTTTTGAGCTGACATAGAATTATTATAAATAAAAGGATGTCAAATATCAAATATCCTCCAATCAATACACAGCACACTATAACTTTAGTAAAGTTGCTAATCAACTTTTATATTTAATTTTATTTTTTAATCAAATCAATTAAGCATATAAAAAAACTACTGGTTGCATTATGAGTAAAGTTCTTATTGTAAAGTTGAGTTTATTATGAGATTATCTTTTGCATATGGAAAAATTATAGTGTATATTATTATGAATGTAAAACCAATAGCTGTGTAAATTGCTGGGCTTATTAGATTCTATAGAGGTCATCCTGATTTTATCCTCATAGCCTTGTAGTTCAAGTTAAACTACAATTCATCAGAGTTTTTATAATTTTTTTTAATGTTTATTTTTAAAAAGATATTCTCAAACAAATTGGAGCAGAGCAAAAAATGAGAATTTATGCAATTGCTTCATGAAACTCAAAAGTATAGGTAATAAATCTAGGTTGTAGAATAATAGCAAAACTTCGAGCTAAATACTGTTAATTACGATGTAGAAATACATCATCATGGTTATAAATATAAATTGAAATAATATTTAAATTATAAAATTTACCTTAATATCTAAGAGATTCAAAAAATAGCAAAGTAAATCATTATCAAAGCTTAAATTATCAAAGGTACTACTTCTATCAATAATTTTATCTCATCATTATTAAGTTGTAATTCAGTGATTGGTAAAGATTCATTAAAGCTTGTCAAATACGTATAAGTTTAATTTGACTCAAAGTAGTATTAATTATTTAAAAGTATCTCCATACTATCTCGGTACTATAATTAGATTACATAAAAAAAGAGTATTTTGTTCTTACTGGAATATGAGAGTTCCAAACATCAGTGTCAATAATCAAGTTTAGAATGATAAAGCTTTTATATCCAACCTCATAAAAATGAGCCAATTTAGTATTAAATATGCTGTTCTCTTACCTTCAAAGTAAAAACACATTGCTGTGCTATATCATAAATCTGCTACTAAGAATTTCTTAAAAGATTACTAAACATGATAATCATAGAACTGCTTTAATATATTTCTTAAACTTAGAATTTAAACGCTTCCTACTTATATAAGACATCATCTTTGTCTGGAAGTGTGATATTTACCCAAAATAAATAGTCACCGTAAACATCTACTGACTGAGTCTCATTAAGTCTTAAAGTGAAATTTAAGTTTGTAATTCTGGTTGAATTGAAATTTGGGCTTATGTTTAATGAATTTGATTAAGGTAAATAGCTTATGTAGTTTGAATATGGTGAAATTTGGAAAGTTTAAGTTGCTAAATCAATTGCGGTACTAGGTTGAGGTGGATGGATTATGAAAAATGTTGAGTTTATAGATATTTGTATGCTAATTGGGGAGTTTATTCTTAGTCTGTGATATTTGGTCAGGATATTCTCAAGTTCTAATAGTAATTTATTGAATAATTTGATGCTTTTTAATTTATTGAAATAAACAGAATTCTGTAAAAAATTCAAATACATTTGAGCTATTAACTTTTATTGGGACTTTATTAACACTTCCCCTTTATCATTACTTTTTCCAGTAATAAATTTTCATTGAATAAGTTTCAAGTAAAAAGAATTCTTGATTTTAATTTTATTCTATAGGTTATATTTTCATAGTTTGTAGTAATTTTATATTGATTCTCTCTTTAATTTTTGAAAATAATAGTAGTTCATTCAATATATTTATTTGCTATCAATTGAATTGATAAGTTCTTTTCAATCATGCAGGTTAAGAAGCGTTCAATCAGAGAATGTAATTATTGATAAACAATAGACAATAAAACTACTAATTTTAATAGTGATGAAATGGACTTTGAAAATTTAAATAAATTAGTTTCTAAAATCCAGCTATCTCCTTAAGGCCATTATGACAACGAGAATTTACTAATGGGAGGAATTATTAATGATAATGAATTGAGTTAAAATCTCAGAGAAAATGAGAACGAAACAAGCAGCAGGATCAATCAAAATAAGAATAAATCATTTAATTAACTCATAGAAAAAGAATGCATCAGATAAAGGGAGGTTTGGGGAAAGCAAGGACAGACTTAATTAGCATACTACAAATAAAAATGAGTCTACTAGTATCAAATCGACCAATTAGAATTAAGATATTTTTAAATAATTCAATTAAAATTATATAATTTGTGTATGATAATATTATTATTATTTAATGCTGTACGGAATTAATACTGGGGCTTAAGCCAGCCAGTTTTTATATAATCAGATATTCATACTTTGACTTTTGGCGATATTGTGTATGATATTAGTTCCTCAGAATTGAACAAGAGTTAATAGTCTTTGAGAAATCTTAGAGGCTCTTAATAACTAGATGCTCTTGTTAATGACATCACATTAAAACTTATGCATAATAATTATTAATTCTAAAATGCAAACTAAGACTTTCATTTAATTTATTCATAAAAACGAGGAAAGTACCTTCCTCCCATATAAAATGGATAGCACAATTTAAATCAAGAATAACACTTTGCAGGCGTTAAATGAATACGAAAATAACATCACTCTATTACTTCTAAAGAGGATGAAGGGTAAGGAAAAGCTTACTAAATAAAACATACAAAAATAAAGTGCTTAGCCAATTTATAAATAATTCTATGAATATAAGCAAAGGTTTTTAGGCATTTTAAGATGAATCAAAAATTAATGAAAATTATGCAAGCGATTAGTAAAATATGAATAACCCTCTAGAGAGCTATTGTAATATGGAAAATTAAAGCAACTCTAATGATTATAATTAGCACATTCTTGAGAGATAAGAGTTGTAGGTTTTTGAAAGCGAAGAGAAGTTTTCTTAATCTAGAGAGCAAAGAAATTTAATTGATTAGTTTAATAACATTGAAGTTACTAATTAAGATTAGAACTCAAATAATGGTAAAAATTTGAATTGAAATGATGAGATATTAAGGAATATTTACATTTTCAATCAGATTTTGCTTGAAAAAGAAAGAATTCAAAAACATTCTAAGTAGGATATAGAAATCATGAAAAACCAGCATAGAGAATGTAAATAAAATTATATTTAACTTTAAATTGTTATGAAATTATTCTTGTAAACTTAAATTAAACATACTCACCACATATCTAAACATAAACTCAAGCCACTTATTCGTAAATAGAGCTATCTGTAGTGTTTCTCTTAAGATAGTCCTTCTCAATAAGTGATTCAATTCTAGTTTTGAGGGTAGTATCATCAATTGGGAACTTTAGATACTCGAAGAGTTTCTGCATGAGATTATTGTGAGCGAGCTGCTTATGTTCTTTCATGATCTTTGTAGTTGCTGGATCAATTTGGAATCTTCTATCCTCTCTCACTCTATCTTCTGTCTCTTTTTTCTATCTGCACATGCTCTTGAGATCTAATGGTCTTGTTTATTTTGATTCTTCTCATTTTTGAATTATAGTCACCATTCAGGATGAAAATATTGTCATATGTTATTTGATTAGATTAGTCTTTTGACTCTTATTAAAATATTTATGTCCTTGCTTGAAAGAGTGCTGAGTCCAGCTTTGAGGAAATCATCGAATATAAGGGTTTTAGCCTAGATATCTTTATAAGACATTCTCTAGACATTATTAAAATTGAGCAAAACAATTGCCTAAACGCCTGAAGCTTCAAATTAATAATTTTGAGAATCATAGGTAGCTTTCACTATGCTTGAGCAATAATCAATAGACCAATTCAATGTTCTTCCATTAAATTTCTTTTTGTTGAATTGCAAGAAATTCTTATGAATTTCAGAGATAGATTTTGGAATGTTAAACTAGTGTTGCTAAACGCTAATAGGCCAAGAGTTTGACTATAGAACAAAAAACTCAGTCTCTAATAATTGAATTTTCATCTTTTTCTTTTCAAGAAATTCTTTGCTAAATTGACTTGAGTTTTAAACATCAATGAACATCTATTCAACTCTACCTGTAAATAAGTTTCCACACTCATTCTTAAGCTTTGCTATAAAGTCCTTTTCCTCATCCCATGACTCATAATTTCTTAACCTTTCGCAAAGATACTCGGTAAAGAAAACTTCAAATGTATCTTTAGCAGATAAATATCTGAAGAGACTGATAATAGTATCATGCTTCACTCCACTTATTTCCTTTTTATAAAGATTTGTGAGAACTGGTAACATTTTCTTTCTACATTAGTTTATCTTTGAACAGAGCTATTTGATTGGCACTTTTGTCTAGCTATTAGTCAATGTTAAGGATTGACTCAAAACCTTCTTTTTGAGCATATTTAAACTCATCTCTGTTTTCAAAGCATACATTTAGGGTCTTGCCAGTCAACTCCTTCAACTCAAATAATTTCTTGACAGCAATAATAATTGATGGCTTTTAATCAATTTTAATATGAGAAGGGATGTCTCTGCCCTCTATTCTAATTCTTTATATCCATTGAGCTTTTTAGTGATTGAGTAGCTTGCATTTAGGTCGAATTCAATGAAAAATCGAGTTAATGAATATTCAGATTAATAAACAAGCCTAATTATATTTTGTAATTTATAATGAAATTTATAAATTAAAAAATTTGATGATTTTAATAGTTTGATTGTGATGGAGTATATTTACTCCATCTTGAAGTAGAGTTAGAGCTGAGTGAACTCATATGTTCAATAGTATATATAACGCAGCTTAAATCACTGGTTAGGAGACATGCATAAATGCTGTCAAAATTTTGATTTATCTATTTGCGGAGTGAGTCACGAAATTTTAAATATTTTGCGACTGACTCCGCTTTTATTTTTACATTTATTCTTGTCTTCCCTTTTTTTGTTGTTGTTTAACTTTTCTAATATTCAGCATGTGTTTTATACTAAAACAAGATAATTTATTTAGGAATAAATAATCTTACTTATAATAGTAACAACCTTAAAGTTTTTCCTAAATATAATCAGAAATAGTTAGAAATGAAATATATAATGCCTTTTACTATAAAAAGCCTACAATAAATAAAAAAAGAATATTCTTAAATTAATTAGGGTTTCAAATAATTGAAGAATTAAAAGCGGAGTCAGTCGCAAAAAAAAATAAAATTTTGCGACTTACTCCAGAAATATAAAAGCGCAGAATTTTGGCAGAGTAACGGTACCGGCAAAGAGAAAAATAATGCGGCACTACCTTCATGATTGAGCTATACAGTCCAATCAACTAACTCAGTAAATCAAAATCGATGAAATCCACTCTATTTGATTAATCTATTAAAATATATTTAGATTTATAATTAAAAAATTATTATAATAAACTATAGTTTTAGAGCAGGTTTATTTTGATTTCTTTGAATATTCATTATTTCGATTTAATTTTGAATTCGACCTAATTCTTCATAAAAACAGAATAGTAACTCCAAGGTTTCGAAATTTCTTTGATGGAATAAAGTTTTAAGACCCTTCTCTAGGATTTGTTAACTGTGATCATTGATAAGAGTTTGCTTTAGGGCTTACAGAACGATCTCCAAACTTGAGGGTTGTAGAAAGTTTTGAACTATGATTGACTTGTTTTCGATGATAAACTTAAGAGCGGAATACAATATATTGAATATTAATAAACTTAAAGTTTATCATAAACAAAATGAATGTAAGTCTTGATCTAAAAGCAATTAATTACAATATAATTTCCTTACATCAGCTTTATATATAAGTTGATTGGCTAATCTTCTGTAGAACTGTGAAGTCTTATCAATTTATTTGCTTTCAAAGTATTAACTAAAATAAAATTTTATGAATTTATTTATTTTTACTTGTAAGACTCTAGAGAATGAAGCATGCAAAGAATATCTTTGATGGAGATCATTTTTTTAGAATCAATAGTCTTCTTTAAATGAACATCTATATATTGAGAGTTATTTGGTAAATGAGATCATCATCTTCAGTAGTTGATTCGCTTTAATTGGTACTGTTTTGATAGTCAATATCCATTCTAAATTCTTAATGAACGCTTTAAAGTTTCTGATACTGAATGATCATGTAATTTTGCACATATAAAGCATAAAATTAAGATACTTTAAAAGTTAACTACTCTACTAGAAAACCTCTAAAATCTTTAGAGTTCTTAGGCAATTTTTTAACCAAAAGTCCTAAACATTTGCCAGGAAATCTTTCAGATTTTTCTTTTCAACTTCACTATAAAGATAAAAATTACTTTTAAATTTACCTAGCGATTAAATGCAATGCTTGATCAGTAGTTTGAATAATGCTCAACTTGATTAGTTCAAAAACATCTGGACCTTTTCTTAAATCACACAATTATCTCACATCCTTAATTAAAATTTTTAAACCCTCGCTAATGAAATACTAATATATTTAAAAAAATAGTTATTTATTTAAATGTACAAATCTAATATAAAACAAAAGTTCAAATTTTTTTCATATTCATTTGTCGTTAAAAACTATAAATAAAAAATTCTATATAAAAAAATAATCAAATTTAATGAAAAAAATATTTTATGAACCAATCATTAGCCCCTAAGTTTAGCTCTGTTAATAAGATTTTTCTCTTTAAATCTATGCAGATACTTAATCCAAACCTTGTAAGTCTAGAGATGCCGCCATTTTCAAAGCTATTTAAATTCCATCCATTTGAATTTAAATCAGTTCCTTTGGCTCTCTTATTTAAGCTAAAATATCTGTTGCATATTTTTTACAAAGGCAAGTTAGTCAACTTGATATTTATGCTTAGATTCTTTTTTGAGTCCAAGCCCTAAATGTTTTTGAGAATTTGGGGGTGATTTTTAGAATCTCTAATGTTCATTTATTAAAGTAATTTTATTTAATTACAACTTTTCAATTCTAATGTTAATTTATTACTATAAAAAAGTGATAAGTATCAGTTAATTAAGTCCAATTAAAATGATTAATCCATATTTAATTTCAAACTGTAATTGCTTTATAGCCAAGAATTTTGCAAATCTAATTTTAGTTACATTCTTGCTATACATGAGGTATAACTCTGGATTGTTAAATATAGTTCTCTTGATCTAGCTTGAATTCTGGATCTAATTATTGAATAAAATCAATTTTATTATCAATAAATTTACTTAAAAGTAGAAATTCGAGCATTTTGAACACAGGAATGTAGAAATGATTTGGCACTCTTAATAAAGTTTGAAGTTTCGTTAAACCATTCAATATATAAGTCTGCTTTTGTAACAAACCTCCCTAAGCATTTAAAACATGCTGTACATCTTGCTATAGGTAGGTAAGAATCATTAAGTAATCAAACTTCTTGAATCTATTTGACAGCCCTGCAATATTCCCGAAGTTTTATTTGTCTGAAACAATTTAATCTAGTATTCTCATGCATTTTAAGAAGTTTTTGTTCTCATTTGAAGTCACTTGTTAATTAAAGTTTGAGATAAAGTTTCCAATAAGTTACTGCTTTAATCCATAAGTGTAAGTTTTGAGAGAGCTTCGTAATATTTACATTTCTCATAAAATTGATAAATGACATAGTCTTTGAGAACCTACTAAAATATAATTTAAAGAATTAAATTTATGATGGGAAAAAATTAAGTTTATCTCAACTCCTAGTCGCCAGAAAAATTATCAATAAACTTAAGAATTAAGTCGAATTGTGAAGTTTCAGTGTAAATAGTGCAGGAATCAATTATTGATCTGGTTAGACTTATTTTTTTTAATTGATTGTCAATTTGTTGAGTGTATAAAGCCATTAAGTTCAATGCTTAATCTTAATTTATAACAGCTTAATCTTCATCTTCTTCCTTTATCATATTCCAAAGTTCAAGTCAAATGTTTAAATTTTTAAAAAATTAAATTGATTCATTTTTATAATAGCATCCGCATTTTATATTTCTTGTGAATTCCTTAGCCCTTAAAAGTTTAGGAATAAAAATTCAACATATTCTCTGGAATAGAAAATATAAAGTTTGTTGTAAATGAGCATCTATTAAGGGGTATTAAGATTCAAATTGAATCTCAAATATAAATTCCTCAAGCGATAGCTCAATATAGGTGGGAAAACTCTGCCAATTTATTGAAACATATTTAGGGGCCTCATTTCAATTAAATGGCTTAACATGTCTGGTTCAGTACGAAGCTCCTACTGAATTCTATAAGAGGGATAAAATTAAACAAATGTCTAATGCTTACAAGACTACTTATTCAATAAAGTTTTCAGTTTGGAGGATTCCTGGTGTTGTAATCATGAGTTTAAGCAAACGTCTTTTAAAAAGAGAGTCTCCATAGATTACTTAATCTGATATACCTTGACTTTCTCCAACAATCATATCTAATAGCTTTGAAAACTATATGTGAAGGTTTGTTTGTGCTAACCTATCTGTTGAATAGTATTTCTTAGAGTTTTACTATAGTAATTAATGAGAAATTAAATTAATTTTACCATAAATTTAAGAAGTTAAACAGTGCTTAATTGAAGGTTTCTTGATTTTGATCTTCATTGAGTTGAATATCGACTAAGTATTGTGATATTGATTACAAACCATCCAAAAATTTTGGGTATATATCATCTTTATACTTGAAATGTTTTTTTGCTCATTGGAATGATTTTATAGATATGTTTGAAATCTCCTTGAGCGAAAAGTCTGCAAAGTCCCTCTTCGAAATCCTTGATATCGTCAACAATTCCTTATCTGGTCTTCTCAGCATAATAAGAGTTGTACTCGTTTAATCTTATAGCAAGGGTTAGCTTACATATCATTTGAGCTCTTGAACTGGACAAATGTCAAAGATTAAAAAGAGCTAGATCATTCAACATTTAGTATTATAGTTTAAAAAAAGAGAATATCTTTGTAGAATTGATAAAAATTGTTACAATTTCCAGAAATAATTAAATAATCTACAATATACGCTATTTTATTACTAATTTTATTGAAATATATTAAAATGGCACATATCTCGTAATCAATGAAATAATAGAAATTATTTAACGATGAAAACTAAATCATTTAAAAATTCTTAATTTAAAATATTTATTTAATATGTGTATTATGCATAAATAAAAAAAATTAAAATATAAACTTTAAAAATTTCAAAAGATAATTACATTTTTATTGACTTATTTGGCACGTATCTCGAAATTTTATCGATTTCTAGATACGTGCCATTTTAATATATTTAATTAAAATTAGTAATAAAATAGCGTGTATAAATTGTAGACTATTTAATTATTACTGGAAATTTTAACAATAATTATCAAATGTAAAACAATCCTAATTAAAATTAAACAAATGGTTATGAAATCTTTATTAAAATTTCTAATATCTTATAAGCTCTCAAACTAAGACTTAAACAAGGAATCATGGAAGCCTAATAACAATAAAATCAAGTTGATTAAGAAGCTCAAGTCACTAAATCCAAATACTAGGACTCTTTCGCCTCATTATACGATCAAAAGATTCAATCAGTAGCTACCCAACTATTCATTACCTTATCCACTCAAGTTTATTTAGATTAATATTTATAGCTTTTCTTGATAAACTGGGTTGTATAATTAAATTCAGCTGTAAATAACATATTTGGAAGACTCCAAGAGAATCTTGGAAGTTGCATGCGGCGGTGGCCATCATTCAATTCTTCTAGCTTTACATTACCTGAAGAGAGGAAGTGCTCTAGTTGCTTGTGATTTTTCCAGGAAAATGAAGGAAATAATAGAAGCTAAGTTTTAGGATAAGTAGGTCAGCGGATCTTACACTCATGTCCCAGTAAAAAAGTTCAAGATCGTTGGTGATGAGGTCGTTCCTTTTGGAGATCATTTTAAACCGCCAAATTTATTGATTATTTTCTTCTTTTTACCTGTATATCAATGCTGATATTTAAATTATGATGGTATAATTATTGTAAAAAATTATACAGTTAATTAGACTTTTTATCTTAGATTCTTATTGCTGACTTGGATAATATCATTAAAAAAATAATTGGGGATTTTAATTCATTTGACATTAAGGAATAATTGAGTGAGAACGGAGTGACAGAAAACGAAAGATTTGTGTTTGGATGCTAAGCTAACAATGAGTCACTGCCATTTAAGGATCAAAGTTTTTACTGCTATATCTCTAACTTATCTCTCATGCTAGTTGACAATCACATGAATCAGTTGAGAGAAGCATATAGAGTCACATAATCAGGTTCGTATCTTGCCTTTTCTGTCTGGGGTAGAGAGGAACACTGTAAACCCTTGGAGTAATATATTAAGTTGAAGAAATTATATAATCATTAATTTTATATATCAGAGAAATTATAATACAATTATGGTTGAGGTTAAGTTTTTTAAAATTAGGATATAACATTATAAATTATTAAAAATATATTCAAATAATTGGAGAATTTGATAGAGTCGAGCTTGGCTGGTCCAGGGAGGTGGCCACCAAGGATTTGGGCTGCAAGTGGTAAAAGCCAAGTTCAACTCCCCCAATATCATGGCTTTTGTGCCGAAAGCCTAAACTGCCACACTGTAATGACTGTGTTTTCAGCACCCTGATATGAATAGGAGGAATAAATAAAGGACCAGCCAAGCTTGACTTAGTAGAGGCCTATATTACAGGAAGTGCTATAAAAAGCATGGAAACAAAAGTTTTACCTTGTCTTGAATCTTAGCATAGACGTTCTCGATTGTGTCTAATGATTAATGATAAATAAAAAGAAAAATAGATGATTATAAGAATTTGATTAAGATTAATAAGAATACTTTTAATGGCGACGCTGGTGCAGTTTCACTCTCTAAAAATGTAAGTTACAAAAAAGATATCGAAAATTTTTATTATTTAGAGATTCTACCTTGTAAGAACAGTGACTGACTTTAGCTAAGACTTTGCAAAGAAACAGAAAGGAACAGGAAAGGCGTCATGATAATTAGTAGTGGTGATATGTATTGTAGTGAATATAAGAATGCCAAAGCTGTTTGAGTTGCTTCCCTTCCATTTTATTTTAAGAGTACTCATTTCAATATAAAACAAATTCTTATAATCATCTATTTTTCTTTTTATTTATCATAATTCGACGTAAGGAAACTCCATTTCTCAAAATTAAATAAATAATGAATTAAGTTGTTAATTTATAATTATACATTACCTAATAGTTTACTCTCTACTCTCTAATTGGAAAATTAAATAATTAATTTTCTCCCCTCTATTTACCCTTCCTTTCATTTATTGAGTTTAACAATTTTCAATTCTGGGAGATGTCTATGATAACAAAGGTCTCGGACCTAAGGAAAAGCCAGTAATAACAAACTGGCATCTTGGCCATGATCAACAAAAGTTAAAATCAGAATTAGAGTCAGTTGGATTTGACAATATCCATATATGGTACTAGCCCATGAATTTCCCAAACAAAACATTTGAAGAATTCTATGAATCAATCTTCTAGCAACCAACTTCAGCTGCCACTCTAGCTACTTTAGATGAGGCAGGCAAAAATAAAATTAAAGAAGATACTAGAAAGTAATATGAGGAGAGGATGGGTAAGAATGTTCTTGACCCTGAAAGCTTTGAAGTATTTAGCTAAAATAGCTTATTTTTAGTAAATTAATTAAGTAAATCAAGATTATATATTTCTCTATATTTATATTAATATTTTTATAATTTTAGGTACTCTACCGCATTTGAGCTGTTTTGCAGTAGAGTACCTTAATTATTTTATTTAAAAAAAATAAATTAAATTTAAATTCTGTAGTTAAAAGTGAAATAGTTTCTCTATAAAAAGTAATTTTATATTTAATTATATAATAAAAGGAGGGAATAAATCAAAAATATTTTTAAATTTTGCAACTCTATGTAAAGATTAAAGGTTTTTCAAATAATAAATTATAAAATTTTATTTTACTAACATTTTATTACTTTATATATTACTTTTTATAGAGAAATTATTTCACTTTTAACTATAGCATTTAAAATTAATTTATTTTTTAATTAATATAATTAAGGTACTCTACCGCAAAACAGCTAGAATGCGGCAGAGTACCTAAAAATATAAAAATATTAATATAAATATAGAGAAATGTGTAATCTTGATTTACTAAATTAATTTTCTCAAAATAAGTTATTTTAGCTAAATGATATTATTGGATTTGTTCTAAATTTAGTAATTAGTAATTTATAAGCAATAAGGATTTAAAGTAATCAAATTATGAATCCAATAGATTCATAAAAGATTTATGATTTAATTTTAAGAGAAAAAATATAATTTTTCTTTCTAATAATTTAATTGACTAAAATAAGAATCAAAACCCCAAAACCCTTTCAGTAGTTTGATTGACTTTTTGATTGATAAAAGTAGACTATTAGTGCATACTTTATTAGGGTTGTAATAGGGTTTAT
>ARYC01005711.1:0-19319 GCA_000711775.1 Oxytricha trifallax | reverse complement strand
CCTCCTAAGTTGGCAAGAAGAGTCCAACTATAATGGATGTATTAATCTTAATTAAGAACTTACCTTGCTTTACCAAGTATCTATAGAGGTCCTCTTTACTTCGAAATTTTTCCTATTAAATCTTGAGATTAAATTCTCTTCATTGCATCATTCATAGACTCCATCTTGCTTCCTCTTTCTAGAAATGTTAATGAAATTTAAAATTATGGAATCCATTCTAAGTTTATTAAAATCTTACTACTAAATAGGGAGGACCTACTGGAGGTCAACCTTGAAAAGATATGCGGAAAAGCATTGAAAAACCTGCTCCAAGTTTCACAGATTGATTTCCATTTTATCAAACTATCTCCATTAAATTGCTCCTAAATATTGTAGGAATACATTCGATTTGGGAAAATGAATTTAAATTAAATTAATTAAATATTAAAATCATGGCAGTTATCAAATCCAAAGTGACTTAAAATAAAAAAATAAATGGATTCTAAGGTAGATCCCGCAATTTTAACTGGACTTTATTATTGGCAATATTCCTGAATCATCCCAGGAAGCGAGATATTTTGATTTTGAGCTAACTCCCAAAAATAGTATAATGGGTTTTTCTCGCTTGAGCGATGAAATAAATTCATTATAGCAATAACAACCCCCGTCTAATTTTTAATGCGCTATCCAGAGACTATAATATTGTTGGGGTTTGTAGACATTTTCCAAAAACATAACTGAAGGTAATTAATAATTAATTAATTTTAATTTTAATTCATTTTCCCAAATCGAATGTATTCCTAATAATGTTTAATTATTTTAGGAGGTCCTCCAAATTAAGTTCAAACTTTATTAGGAGTTAAATTTTAAGGTAAAAACTTAATGAGGAGCATATTAAATAAAAAATGTTTAATAAATTTACCTCCAAATCAAGTTTGAACTTAATTTGGAGGACCTCCTAGAGAAAAAAAACTTCATTAGGAGTATTTTAATTTACTAAAACGAATAAAATTCTCATAAAATATGTCAACTTACAGTCTTTTATGGTTGTTTAATTTTCTAAACTCTCAGACGAAAATCTACCAGAGTGTCTTATACTCGACTATTAAAGTTTATCAAGGTATATTTTATCATTATTATAATAAAATATATCAGCAAACTAAAATGAGCGCTAACCTTCTGAGAAGAGCCGCATTACTTGGGTAAAATCAATCAAAATTATCATTCCAGCAACCAAAAAAAGTAGACCAGAGACGCTTGTACTCAGTGGGAGCCTACTTATGACAACTTTGATCAGTCTAGCTTTGAGATTTAAATATAAATTAAGTAGGAGGATATCAAAGAAGCTGTGCAAATTGAGGAGATAGTTAAACAACCCTCCATAGAGCATTAATAAATACCAGCCTAAGTTGACTATTAATGCAAAGAATGCAATAAAGTTTTCCCTTACAAGTCAACTTATAAGAGACACTTGAGAGATATACACAACGATATGCCAAGGTTATATCTCTAGCATTAAAAGAAAGATGGGAAGTATGTCTGTGAGTTCTGTGAGAAGCCATATTCTCATACTAGAGACCTCAAAGTGCACCTAAAGAAAAAGCACAATTAAAGTTTTTGTCTTTATTCATGAACCTACTGGTAATAAATTCCTCTAAAAGAGGAGATCAAGAAAACCAGTGGAGTCTCTTAGAGTTGAAGTCTAGAAGTAAGTTAAAATGAAGAAAGCAGTCAAGAACTTTCCAGTCTCTGAGATCAATAAAATAATGGTTAAAATTGAAGCAATGAAGATTCCTATATTAAAAATTATTGACTTAGATTCTTGCCTAGAAAGCTACCTTACTCTTGAAGATAAAGTTGAGAAGAGAGTAATTACTGATGACTAATATGCTTACAAGATATATCCTTTCAATTACTTCCTTGCTGATGACAAGTTCCAAATGGAATTTGCTAATGAGTATTATTTTCTTTAAAGGCAAAGTTAAGTGAGTGCAGGCATCTCATCTAGCTTGATGCTATTTTACTTGGTAAAGATCATGTAGCCTTCAGGCTTCTTTTATTTGAAATGACTTACAGAGAATTCTTATCTGACAATAGATGTCAGAGATAAATTGGCTAGATAGTATAGCAGATAGTTGAGGGGATTGAAGTGCTTCACAAGCTTGGTTATTTTCATAGAGACTTAAAGCCAGAGAACATCATGATGAACTTTCAGCCTCTTAGAGTTTATATTATTGACTTCAACAGAGCTCAAAGAGTGCAAGCCAGGAAATGTATACGGCACTCCTGGATATTTCCCAGAGAGAGGATTGGAGAGATGGATACACTTAATGGGATATCTGGGCTCTAGCAGTAATAATAATAGAGAGCGACATGTCAAGAAACGATTACTTTAGCTGCAGGGGTGAGAGAGATTAAAACAATATCTCGATAAAAATAAAATAAATTGAGGTCTCAGAGAACTTGCATATTCAACTATTATCAAGCCAAGCTAATATATATAACATAACAAGAAGATTAAATTCAGAGAACTGCCACATGACTCTAAGCTTATGTTTGTGTGAAATATTTTAAAATCTCTCTTGTTATACTCACTTAAATTACTAATATTTAAATATTAAACCCCTGCATAAACTTTATTAAAACACTAATAAAGTATTCGTTAATAGTCTACTTTTATCAATCAAAAACTCAATCAAACTACTGAAAGGGTTTTGGGGTTTTGATTGCATTTACACAGATTTCGCCCGATTAGTGCTCCAGGCTCGTCGCTCAATAAACGTTAAACATTAATAAGAATTAAATATTACTTTTTATAAAAAATTATTCATTTATGTCTCATATTCGGATTATGTTGTTCGTTGAAGCCTAATACTTAAGCTGGAAGTGTATTTTCTTTAGCTCTTCACTGTCCAATTATTTTTAAAATGAAACCAAAAATGGCTGAGTTGGCAAACATCTCATCGATATAAATGACTTCTAAATATTTTATCTACGTCAATCGTTCATTCATGAAAATAACATTAATAAAATTAATTATATTAGTGATCTCAAATAATCTCATTGATTTATTCTAATACGATATATGGTGACCTTGCTTGAAGTCATGTTGGACACAATTCAAAAAATACCGAAAGGCATTTTCCTGGCTATTTTGAAGGCAAAAATCTAAATTGAATAATAAAACTTCCTGAGACTACTCTTGAGGTATCTCTATGTTAAGACAAATCTTAAAATAATGTTTATTAAGAAAGAATAATTTCTAAAGATTGATATCATCTCTGCATAAATACTAAAAGAACTTATAATGGCAAGTCAATTTTTAATAAAGAAAATTCTTAGATCTATATCTTTGAATTTTTTTTACTTTGGTTGTTAAATTGAATAATACGGGCATCCTAAATAAACTCTTCATTAAAATTACAATTTATACTGTGTTTTTTATTCATTTAAAATTTATAATAATTACTATAATAACTTAAATAAAATTTTCATTTTATAGCAATTTTAAATGCATATTAAAATAGTTTAAACTGCACTTTATACAAACAATAATCAATAAATGGGATTATGATTATAAAATAAGAAAAGAGTTATGATAGAGATGATTGCTTAAAAGAATCAGAAAAACTTTCATTAAAAATGATGACAGAACATTAAAAACGGTGTAAAGAATATCAGCCTGTCATTCAACTTTAAAATATTTAATTATAGCTTTAGTAAATATTCTTAAACATTAATTTAATGTAATACATATAAAAATTCATTCAGATCAGCAATAAATTCACAAATTCATCATTTCAATAATAAAATTAAAATTTTCTTGCAAATATAATATTAATCGATGTTGTACTAAGCAATTTAGCAATCATCTCCTTCATTTAAAAAATATAAATAACAATCTTTTTTTATCTTCTAATAAACATTTTATATATTATTGTATATTTATTAACCATATTTTGCAATCTCCATAAATTGAAAAATATATAAAAGGGTAAAAAGCTTGTATTAAAAAGTCAACAAAATTACTTCAATTTGGAGTTTAATCGGTTTTCATCCCTGATAAATAAATCGGGAAAAAATTGAAATAACTTGAAATGACTAATGATGACAGGATCACACTGAAATTTGCGAAGAAAGTGATCCAAAAGAAAATAAAATTTCATTATACAAAGAAAATATTAGCCCCAGCAGACGAAATCATGTATTTAAATTGAAGGTCATGAAGTAGCCAAGGTCATTATCATGGATGGTCGCTGTCATAGTCGCGAAGACGAATAGAGCAGTAACCACCTGACAACGTTATGGTTTGAGACGTGGTCGTTGTCATGTTCTATTAAGAAATCATTAAACGTATTTACTCTTAAATCAAGCATTTTCATTTGATGATCAATTTGTCACTGTGATAATGTTAATTGACACCGTGATCATCAGAAAAGTGGATATGTAACTATGACCATGACTTCAGTTACCAAGTGAAAAAAATCTTGAAAATGAATCATATCAGTGTTAATTCGTCTATTGACGTCAAAACAGAGAAGTGAAGTATGTTGGAATGTATATAAAATATTTATTTTATAGTAAAAGGCATATAAATGTCATAAGAGGTCAAATCAAATTGATAATAGCTTCTAGAGCATGAGCAAAAATGAGAAAAAATTTCGTATTTAACATAATATTGACCCCACTTGATCACATTAATTACTCAATCTATCTTTCCAAGTATTTTGTTCGAATAAGACGCGATAAGCTTTATACTTGTGCTGAAATCATTTAAGTATGAATATAACTATGAAATCGACACCTTTACCAGAAAAATAGGGATTTTAAAGTTTTAAAAAATTATAAAATTAGAAGCCAATCTAAGATTTTTACAAAAATTTATAAGAATTGTAAAAAATCAACCTTTAAATTTAATCTTAATTTTCTAAATATGTTGGGTTGAAAAAGCTATAGCAATTAAAAATATAGTTTTTGTCATTGATGTAACACTTATGCTTTAATGTATTAAATAGGATTAACTCAAAGTAGAAAATACTTAGAAATGTCAGCTGAAGTCAAGATCACATTAATAATGGCAAATAAAGTATGACAAAAATACTTATAATTTTCCATATACTAGGGAATTTTATATACCTATGTTTTAAATTCGTATTATAACCTCAATTGGTAAACATTTTTCTTTTATTCTATCTGTTTACCATATTTTTATTCTTTATTAGTTAATATTTCTTATATCTTTATTTTATTTACAATCACTCTAATCATATTTATATATCTAAATAAAATTTAACAATTTGATTTTTAAATATCTTTTTATTGTAATTAATTTCTTCTACTCTTATTTAATTAAACATATAAAAATTATTTTTTTCTTAAATCTATTCTTTTACAATAAAGTAAAATAATTTAAACCGATGTTTATACTTTTTTATTATTATTATTTTAAGCTAAAAATTAATTAGTTTTTATCTTCAATAATTGACTAAATTGATAGTTATATACTTCTTAAAATCCATTCATAAGCATTCATAGATTAATATGAATTTATATTTATTGATAATTTTAACTCTTAATTACTTATGTGCTCCAGTCTTGATTATAATTGTTATAAGAATTTTAAATTGAGTATTAAAACGAATTAACTTATTAAATTATGATTTTTTATTTTTTCAATTATTTAAAAATTAAGTTTAGAATTTAATGAATTTTTAATCAATCATCTATAATTGAATTGAAAAATCTCGCGAAAATGTCATCACTATTATAAAATACAATATATTATGCCTTTATGCAAAAATTTATATGTATTCTTAACAGTTAAATAGTAGGTGAGTGATCAAAGTTTGACTTAAATGTATATTGATCATAGTTACTCATTAGAATTTGCATAATCTGGTATATAGAGAGTCAACATTTTAAGATTTAGTTCTTTTTATTACAGGGTAATGGGAATGCAATTATATTTATGATAAGACTTAATTGTCATTTCTCTGCATCTTTATTATGAACTAAAAGACATAAGAAAATTATGATATTTCTTTTGGGAATTTAATTTTATTAGTTTGGTTTAATTTTAATAGGCTTATTAACAATTAAATTTTGGAAACCAAATTGATTCTAATACAATGGTATAATAATATTATTTTTGAATTAAAATTCTAAAGTTAAAAAAAACGATAATTGAAATAAAATTTACAATTATTTTTCAATACTAATCTTACTTTCTTTAGTTGAAAATATGGATTAGTTATCTTTAGAGAGACAAAACCTTTTTTATTGAAAATATATCGTACGCTTTTATCTGTTTACTTTGAATAATTTATCTACAAATTTCTATTTTAATTATGTAAAAATTAAATAATTAAACCTATGAGGACGACTTAAAACATATAAACCTATAATTTTACTTTTAAACACTTTATATTAGTAATTTAATGACAAATAACGTTATTATAAAGTGATGTCTTACTTGATTTTGTTGCCATGAGAATCAAAACCCCAAAACCCTATAATTAGATGTTTTAGTGATTTGATTTTTAGGGTATATTTGGGGTCTTATTGGGGTTAGTAAAGAAAACGTAGGTTTTATTAGTATTAAAAGTATATTTAATGGATTTTTGGTGATTTAATTAAAAAATATTTTATCTACTTGTCCTTGTTGTACCTTTTGAATCTCGCTCTCTATAGTGGCTCAAGTAAGTTGTCTAATGATTGTCTAGGATAGGAAGTAGCTCATACTAAAATCATCTTGACTAAATTTCTAATTTCTTCACTTACATCTTCTTGCTTTAAACGTTTTTAAGCTAAACTTATTAATTATTTTTAATGCTTTGTGCCAAAGTAAGACATGCTTTCCATATCGCTCTTTAATATAATTGCAGCTACTGCCCATACATCCCATTAGACTAAGCCACTTTTCCATTTTTTTCACTGATTGGAAGGTAACCAGATGTTCCAAGAACCTTTGCTAAGGTTACAATCTCTCATCTTATGGCTCTAATGAAATCGATAACTGCTACTTTTTCTAATGTGCAGAGGTTCTGCATTATATTTTCAGGCTTTAAATCTCTATGAACATACCCATATTCATGCAACTCTTTGACACCCTTAATCATATCTGAAAGGATATCATTTAAGTCGTCAAGGTATCTGTTTTAGTATTCATAGTCTCTCAGAGTCATTTCAAACTTCTTGAGTCTAAGTGGGATAAAACCATAGCTTAAAATGACACCGTCAAACTTAAGAAAGTGCTTTCAATCTCTTTATAAGCCTTTTTTAGAATAATATATTTGTTAGCAAATTCATTACTGCTCATTTTTAATTAGATTCCTGAAAGATTATACCTTGTATGCATACTCATCAATCACTAAAAGCTTTGCTTTATTAGGCACACTTATATGAAAGTAATTTTCAATACAACTACTAAGATTAATTGCATTTAATGCAGGAAGTCTCATTGCTTGGTTTAGAAGTAAGCTAAAAATAGTGTAACTTTCAAGTCAGTTCATCGATTATAATCGTCTCTGTTTCTTGAGTCTCTCCTTTAATTCTCCTTCAGACTCAAGAGTATATGATTTTCTTTTAGCTGGTACTAATTTTTGAGTATCTTAATCTTTAATCAAGAACTCGCTAAGATGATACTTTTCTATATGCTTTTTAACTTTAGCTGAGTGAGTGTATGACTAAATGCAAGTAGTGCACTAATTCCTACCATCTACTTTATCTTTTATTTGAAATACACCTTAAATTTCAAGAATGTAGCTCTTTTATATGCCTCTTCATCAGGCCTTATCCAGTAAAAAAAATGTTCTAGCAGTCTTGACATTAAAATGCTTTTATTTTTAAACTGAAGCTTTTCCTTTTCTTCTTTAACATAATAAATCTATAATTAAACTTCTATTTCTGTGGTCTCCTTCTTGTTTATTACTTCAATTATGAAGAACTCTGTTTCAAACTAAACAGCTTTAAGCTCTGGTTCCCTTTCAACGTAGATAATCTATGGCTTCTTAGTTTAGCTAAAGTTTAGCTATTATTTCATTGCCAAGAGAGACTTCTTTGCGATTCAAGTTAGCCACCATGTTTAAATTCAAATTTAAATTTCTATTATAATTCTCTAATAGTCTCTCTAGTTATAGTTACTCTGTATAGGAGTTAACACTGCAGCAATAATGGTTGATTTAGAGGTGCTAAAATTTATATTTAAACTTAGTTTATGCTATAACTTTTCAAATATCATGCTTAATATTTTTTATTTTGGTACCAACATTAAAAAAATTCAGGTTGGTACTGGTAAAAATTAGGTTTTAAAACAGATTGGAGTTTTTCAATTAAAACCTCATTTGATTAAAACTCAGTAGGTACTAATTAAGTTTTGGTAATATTAAATTGTACCAATTAAAAGTAAATGAATTTCGTACCGGTACTAATTAAATTTAAACAAATTTAGTACTAATTTATGGAACTATATTGATAAAAATGGTCGATATCATTTCTGCAGTTTTTATAACGTTTCTGCAAACTTTCTTTACGTATCTTTACCAGGTTGACCTCTTACAAGATGGCCATATTTAATAGTAAGTATTTAAGCATAGGATCAAGAAGTCTATATATTAAAGTTATAAATTCATTAATAGAAGACGGAACAAAGATGGAATATATTAGTACTGTAATAAAGAGGGTTGAGGCTCAAGAAATGATCTCAAAATTTAGAAGCAAGGAAGATCTTTATCGATACCTCACTCAACATGGTAAGGATATTTTTTAATGTTTAACTTAAATTGTTGTAAGTTTATTCCTTCAAATCATGGATTGTACCAAAATATCATTCTTAAAGGCGATACTCTGAGACGAGAAGAAAGCCTTTAAAAACAATGCGATTAAGTTGATATAGATTTCAAATTGCAAATTGCCCAGATATTTCCCTCACTAATCTTTACGAGAATGCTTTGAAAGATTAAGAATTGGTAGTATATCTTCCCCTACAAAGAAACAACCCTCTAAAAAGCTTCCAGAAAGGAGTTTCTTCTTTGGTATTTTTAGTACTTTGAGAGAATACTATCTCAGAGAGATCATTGATGAATCTCTTAATAATGCTATTTAATTTCTCCAGAAGATTAAAAGAAGCAAGGTATACTTATAAGCGAGGCTTGGCTTGAAGAGCTAAAGAAGCATTCTTATATCTCAAGTAAGCTTTGATTCTTAACTTTTTATATTAACATTTTTATATGGAAACCTGGAACTGGTATATTCCTAATGAAAGAGCATGAAAAGGTTCATAGAGAGAAAAAGTCATAGACTCTACAAGAAGTGAGCAAGATACTATATAAAGATGTCAAAAAATTAGATGAAACGAACATAAATGCAGAAGCTTGGATAAGAGAAAAAATATGGGCCCAAGCAAGCCATAAGAAGAAAAAAAGAGAAAGCAAATCCCTTTACGGGCTAATTTTATATGTGAACTTATTCATTCATTTCAATCTAAAATCTACTAATAAAAATTCCTTCTTCCCTCTCGCACAAATTGTTGTCTTATCTACGGTCACTCTCCTACAACTGCTTTGATTCAAGTCAACTGTATCGATGGGCAAGTCAGTCATAAGATTATACAACAGCAGCTTCTTGAAGTGAGTCTTGATTTAACTCCAGTAGAATTCTATTCCATTAAAAAAGGGCTATAAGGAACTTTGTAAACAGAAGTTATGTTTAGCCCTTAATAAGCTCTCTTAGACTCCTTCGTCTTATGAACAGAAAGGTTATCAACTAACTGGATGATCTCTTGGTTGCTATACTTCTCTCTGAGCTTATGTAGGAACTCTTAGTACTATTATCGCTTAATAGAGCGAGGGTGAATGACTTAGCTTTCTAAACCAGAATCTTCACTAATACCTGCTAAAACTGCATGGGTAACAACCTTCAATTTTTATTCATAAACTTCTATGTTATCATGAATTTTATACCATGCTTATTAATAAATGTTTTGAAGGTAAACACAGCTTCATCTGCATGTATGAACTTGATGTTAATGTCAACAGCCCTCTTCATTTAATCATATGTATAGTTTAAATTATTACTATAAAATGGCATTGTAAAATCAATCACTCTCTTTACTCTGTTGACAGTCTTGAAAGTAAAACATTTCTTCGATTAATATTAGCTATAGTATAAGGAGAGATACGCCTGTCAGGAAACTTGCGATGAAACATCTTAGCTCTTTAGTCGAGAGGATTGTGAGTCCAATACTTTACTGTCTTTGAGTCACAGAGAGGAAGTCAATATGGACCTGAGAGAACTTTTATTTTCTTGCAGAATACTTTCAAGAGCCTCAGTTATAATGCTAAACAGCTAACAAGCAATGAAGCCTGAAAGTTGAGGAACTCTTGCATAGGAACTTTGCTATAGCTGCATAATTCAGTAATTGTTTGACTAAGTGTATATTGATACTTGTACCATATCTGAGCTTAAGCCGTAAATCTAAATATTTCTCATCATATATCGACCCTAAATATCGCTTATTTTTATTTCTCATTTCGGTAATTGGCCTAATTTATCTACAAACCCCAATAAGACCCCAATCATACCCTACAAATCATATCACTATAACATCTAATTTGGGGTTTTGGGGATTGAATGTGCTAATTTAATTATAAATAAAATATAAATATTTATACATATAATCACAAAAACCATAGAACAAATTTTTAGTGGTTAATGAATTTTATATCCTTTTATATACTTTAAAAGATTATTAAACACAATTTTATGATAGATATATTATACATGTATTTATGCAAATCAAATTAGTACAATAATCATGGTATATCTTTAGCTTAATTTTATGAAAACTCTTGATTTCATTTGGTCATTATTTCATACTATATTCTTTTTTCCACGATATTTAATATAGTATTAAATTTTTGATTTTATTTTTATATGAATAGATTATTGTTATTATTTGGTCTTGAATAGTATCTAATTTTTGGTTAAAAATTTAATATATTCTTTTCAGTTTATTATTTAAATAATTATTGCCTATGATTCAAGATTTAATACATTTATTTAACTAATTTAATCTAATGAAAATAGTAATTACTATATGTTAGTTATTTATTGAAGAAATTAAATTAAATGTTGGCAATTAAAAATTGCCAGTATATTCGAATGAAACAAAGATTTCCCTTTCATACAAACAGAAGACGATAAAAATCTATTCGAGCAATCAAAATAGGAATCTCCAAAACTAATCATTAATTATATGATCTAGGTCAAATTCAGTAATTTAAATACTTAGATAAATTTATTTCTACACTTTATAATAATTATTACCTCAACTTTAAACAGAGTTATGCACAAATCTAAAGGGGCATAATAGAATGTAAATCATATATTGCAAATGACAAATATCGGCATATATATTCAAGTTTCATATTATTTGTAGAATGTTGCTAGAATGATTGGAGCTTGAACAATATGTAATTATGACAGTGTTAAAATATTAACGAAATAAAATTGGGTTATTCGAAACAAGATTAAATAGAATAATTTGATTTAAAATCAGGAATATTTATTAGATTTAATATGATAGGAATGACAGAGTAATAATTCTAAATAGTGCAGCATCATCTTAAAACGATCTAAACTGTTGGATTATTTCTAACATGGCATGATTTAAATATTGAAAGTTTTATTATACTCTTATAAAGTATATTATTTACATTCAACATTTTGAATTCATGAAGTTATGGAATAAAAATTATAATGAAATACTTAATAGGATTGATAGAGTCAAAATTCAGTTACACCAAAGAATTAATGTGATAGGAAATTTCAATAACTTCTTTATAAATATATCCCTATAAAATCATCCCGAAGTGGTGGAAACTAATATTAAAGAAACTTAATTGAATCATATTTTCTCAAATAAAGAAATAGTTAACTTAGTTAAATTTTAAAATTTATGACGATATAATCAATAAAATTATCTCAAATTGTTTTAAAGAAATTTTATAGTTTGAATTAGTTAGAGATGACAACTCTCGGAATATACGACTGCAAGTTTTCTAAAGATTCTTTAAAAAAGACTGTTTCTAATCATTAAGTTGACTATCGGTTATTGCATAGTTAATGTTATGAAACCTATAAGACTCTTTCTTGCATATGTGCTTCTAAAATAAGAAGAACCAATCTTCATCGTCAACAGACATCTAGGATAGGAGATGGACCTAGAGTCAAGTATATTGGGATTAGTTTTAGACATTAATTTTTGAAAGATTTATAAAGATTATTATTTGATGTTTATATCATTGTAATCAGATTTTATTATTGTAAATAATCATGTCCTCGATAAAGCGATGCTCTTTTGCCTTATCATAGAAGACAATTTTTACGTTTCTGTAAATTTAATCGTCGAGGAATCCATTATGCATATCTAATGTCACTTTAAACCACAGAGTAAAGTCTTTAAAGGAGTAATTATAAAAGGCAATCAAGACAAAGCAGTGTATTGCCATTTTCCATATTGATATATGAGACATAATGCTTACAACCAGACTATTCATTCGGTTTAACAAATCTCATTTGAATGTAGCTTCTAGATACATGGAGCAATGCTTATATAGTAATATCGCTTAAGTGTTTTTGTTGTTGCTTCATTGTTATTAAGTTAACTAAAAACAATCTGAACAAAACAAATGCTTTTTATAAATATAGAGAAAATAAATAATTTTTGGAGTGAGACTAATTTTTTATCAATGATAACAATGAGTTCTCTGACGACCCTTACAAAGATAATAAAAACAAATACATAATAAATTATAAAGTTTCTGTAGACAGAGATAGAAAATTTATATTATGTGAGTAAGATAATCAAAGAGTATGACAAAAACAAAGCAAAAGATCTAGAAGAATTTAATGGAAATATTCTACTTACGCTGGTAATAATAAGCAAGGTATCTGGAAATAGACTTCAAGTTGGGTAAACTCTGATTAGCTCCTCATTACTAATAAAAGAGTGATACAAGAGTTTACAAAAATAAATTTAAATCAAATATAATTTTAAAAAATGAATTAAAGAATAAGAAAGCATGTACAATACTCATTACAAGAATTAAGTATAATTTTATAATATATGTTTTGTGTTAACTCTTAGAGGAATGATGATGAGCAAAAATAAGATTAAAAATATCATTAAAAATTAAATTCCTATAGTGGATTTATCCATTAATGTCAAATTAACTATGAAGGTGAAAGGAGAGGATAAAATTAATTTTTACATGCACAATTTACTATTTTTATAATGAATTTAATATAAATTATTATAAATAAACGATTTAATAATCTTCTTATATAACTATAGATACTAAATTCTTATCAATCTTATATCTATTTGTTATAATTTCCTCATTTTTAAAGAATTATTATAATTAATTTTATTAAACAAAAGCTTGGATTCTCATTTCCAGAGATTAAGACCACCAGACTCATTGCAGTGAATTTTATAAAAAAATAAAATAAAATATACTAATTCATCAAAAAGAGACTCCAGCTGGAAAATAGCGAACAGTTGAAAACGAGAAACTGCAAAAGTTAGTTCAAAGAAAATAAGAGCACACATCAAAATCTAGTTAAGCATTTAGAACACATTATGGGCTCTAGTAGGAAGAGCAACATGATAGAATCATACTAAATGGTTTATTTTTAGATAGCGAATGATTCGGTCTGGAAAAGCAAATTATTGTAAATTCATAAGTACAGAACATAATCTGAAAAGAGAAGAAAACTATAAAACTCATATAGAAATTACATTTAAATAACACATTAAAAATATGAAATTTATTTAATGGCATAGAAGGAAGTATAATAAGAAAGCCCAAACTCACTTTTACTGTCCAACATTTACCTGTAAAACAAATACTCACAATAATAATGTATTCTCTAGTAAAATAATAGCAGACAAATAACATTTAAATATTTCATAATATTTAGATTAAATTTAAAAACTAAAAAGGATATAAAAGAATACTAGAGTGCTATAAAGAGATAGAGAAAACTCAATATAAATTTATAGGATAAATTTCTTCTAACAATCATCAACCTCTAAAAATATTTGAGGCGTTCAAACTGATATATCAAGTCTTTAAGATTGTGATATATCTATATAAAATTTAAGAATAAATTAAATTTAGAAAAAATAGTTTGAAAGTCATTCGTGGCTGATCCTTTTTTTTAGATAATTTATTTTTTAAGAAAATTATTTTTCATCTCTACTTATCTCAATTCATGAATCTCAAAATATCATTTTCATTTTCAAAGTTCTATAAGGATATAACACTAATTATTTTTGCTTTTTTTTGGTGCCTATTTTTGAATTCTTAGTCATTTTTTTTAGGGAATTATTTTTTTTATACAAAAAAGAACCTTGTTCTGCATCTTCCAAAATATACCTAAATCTATAAAGAATCATTCAAAGTTAATTAAGAATAGTCTAACATTAATTACACAAAAATACCTCAAAATAATCCGATAAATTTCTCGACGCACAATAATTGATATACATGTATCGAGAAAACTACCAAAATTATTGTCTAATATAAAAAATATATTAGAAATTAAATTAAAATTTAAAATAATTGAAAATGGAAGATCAAAATCTATAACCTTCAATGTACAATATCAGGCTTTAAGAATTGAAAATTAAAAAAAGAATTATAAACTTATGAATACGATGTAATTTAGGCATTTGCTAGTAATAGTGGGAATCTAGATTGGACGAATAGTGAAATATTTGGGCATGAATATATACAGTAACGCATAATTTCTATAGGCTATGAATCACTAGAGTAAGATAATAAAGCATATTACATTTTATCAAAGACTAGTGAAATCTAGTATTGCAACAATTAATGTAAAGATACTATGGAAATAATATATGATTTAATCATCTCACCTTGATTTTTGAAGATAGATGAGAACTGATAAAATGGAGACACAACTGAGAAGACTTGTATTCAAGGTTCATAGAGATACTTCCAGCAATACATTAATGAATTTTTTACAGCTCAATAAAAGTACCACTACTAATAACTCAAAAGAATATGTTCAAGAAAATTAGGAGTACATGAAATTAAACATTGCAAAAGTTAAATGTCTAAGCAACTTATTCATTTACCCACAAAATGCCATGAACTTAATGCCACCAATTAATCAAAGGGAGACTACAGTAAACTATGCAATAGATTATATCTGTCAAACTCTCAAAACGTTCGAAGACACACAGAAGTTAAATGAAACAATTTGGCATAATAAAAGAAGAGGAAGGCACCTCATAATTTTCTAACTTTCTCAACAACAATAGAATTGTAGAGTCGATAAACAAGACTCATATTGATATTGTGAACAGTATTAACTGCCTCAATTTAAGAATTTTACCCAAAAATTTTTGACATTTTTAACAAAGAGTTAAAATTTATTTTAGGGTGACATACAATGATAAAATTATTAAGTTAGATAAAGAGATGATGTATTATAATTCAAGAGAATTAAATCTAATGATAATCATAGGGATACTAAGATATTAAATATAAAGTTAAATTAAAGTACATTTAAAATTAATATGTAAATATAAATAATTTAATTAGCGAGAATTAACTTAAACAATAAATAAATAAACATAAATAAACATATAAAATCACTAAAATCACCATAATTAAGGAGGAAGTGATAAAAATAACATTGATATTGATAAGGAAAGTGGGAACACTTGAAACAAATTCTGGGAGAAAATATAAAATACAAGGCTTTATCATGAGAACAGGATCAGACAAGCAGACAATAGGTATTTCATAGAATAAATCAAAGGAGGTGAACTAAGCAAATAGATAGGCTTCAAGTATATATTAAAGATAGAATATTGCAAAATAAGGGAATAAAATATATAGATATTCAAAGTGAAATAATGAATTCCACAAACACTAAATTGAATCAAGTGCATACAATAAAATCTAATTTCATAAAACAATCGATCAACTTGTTTGAAGTAGCAGGCTACGAATTTGATTGACTAAGATGTTGTTATATCTATATAATTAAAATATATATATGGTAGATTTGACATAATAATTTAGACTTTGAAATAGTAAGTGGAATGGATCATTTTGGGTAATTTGATTTATTGACTTATCTGAATTTTCAAAGGTCTTTCACATTTTATGGATAGCCTTTGATGTTATAAATACACATAAAAATGTCAAGAAAATTCTCTACAATATCTGTATCTTTTGAACTTCAAGAAATAAGTCATTTAAGAGTAACTAGTCATGCTTTAGAATGACGCATAGTTTTCATAATATCATAATAACATTAATTTTAGTGGTCATGCAAATGCCTCAAGAAGTGCATAGATGAGAATCCAGTTTATTAGCTTCTTAATAGCTTGAAGCAATGGTAATTCTTTAGATATATTGCCCATCATTGCCGTAAAAGATATTTATGGGCTATTATTGTAGGAATATATGTGATTTGAGAAAATAATTTATAATTAATTAATAAATTATCAAATTCGTGGCAGTTAACTTTGTCTAAGCCTGTTCAAAATGATACTTGTTCGATAGAGAATTTATAATTAGCTGTACTATATTCTTGGTGGTACCCTTTTATCGCATCCCTGAAGCGAGATAAATCAACTTTAATTTTTGGTGATTTGTTTAGTTGTTTTTAATGCTAAAAATTAAAGTTGATTTATCTCGCTTCAGGGATGCGATAAAAGGGTACCACCAAGAATATAGTCCAGCTAATTTTAAATCCTCTTTCGAACAAGTATCATTTTGAATAGGCTTAGACAAAGTTAACTGCCACGAATTTTAAAATTTATTAATTAATTATAAACTATTTTTCTCAAATAAAATAAAATGTATTCCTTTAATATTGTGGTGGATCATGTATTAGATATTATATAACCTAATTATGATATCTTAGGTATTACAAGGTGTATATTCAAATACGATTTTTCGACTCCAGCGATTAAGCTACCATTTACTACTTATATTGAATCAATTATGTCACACTTTCTAGTTTCCCATTTCCACAGACACAATTAAAGAAAGGATCTCTCAAATAAGTTGCTTTGTGTTCCTCTTTAAGAAGGAATCGTTTTCATATACTACCAGATTGATCACCATTAAATGTTAACAAAGCATATAAACCTAATATTAAAAAAGTCCTTGCGAGAAGATTTTTAAAAAACAGGACATATGAGTAAAAGACAAATTAATTAAAGTGCAAGGACAATAGACAGAAAATATAACACTGAATTTGAGAGAAATCTGTGAAGACTGCCAACATTAAAATATCACTTAAGAATGACACAATCATTAGATAGAAAGAAAAAAATATGAGTAATTCTCAAAGATGTGCTTTATTAATGCAATTAATCTGTACTAACCAAGGAAATAACTCAAGAATAAAGTTTTAATTGATAAGTACATCAGTTTAATTAACTAGAGATTGTATAATGGATTGTTTTGGAGACAAAAAAAACCAATTCAGGGAATAATTTAACCTATTAATTTTATAGCTCAATTAAGCACTGCGTACTTGATAATGCTGATCATAATCAAACAATGTTTTATATTATGAATGAATTTGGCTTGATGTAATAGATTGAAGCTAGGCAGTGATTCAGAATCACTGGAGTCAGATTTGACCTCAAATCTTAAATGAAACAAATTATCTCGAAACCAGAAAGCTAACATGCAGCTGACTCAGATGATTGCAGTATGATAGTAGTAATAATCACGAACCATCTAGTTTTAATTAAGGACTGATGTGTTGAAACAAAATAAATTAATAATAAGATAAAAAATATAGACAGTGGATGATGGAGTAGCATCACTCTCCAAAATATAACTTACATTAAGCACATATTGCATAGCCATTATTATAAAGGTTATACCTGAGAAGTATTAATGAAATTTTGGATAAAAGATACTAATGTTGTTTTTTATGCCCTATATTTAACTGTAAATTGTTGCTACAAATCAGCAAATTTAATTGATTTGATTAATAATGAAACTATATTTTAAACACTTTTCCATTTTGTTTTATAACTTTTATAAACTATCATCCGTAATTAGAGCAACTAGCATTTAGATATTTTTTCCAATGATTGATTTTAAAATGAAGTGATTTAGCTTAACTTAAATAAGGATATTGGATTCACCAATATAAATATATACAAATCTAGTATAGCCAATCAAGGACAAGAATTATATTGATAAACATAAAAGAAATTCTAAACTTTTTAGTAAAATGTAGATTTAAAGCATGATGCTAAAATGATTAGCCAACACCGTAAAATTGATATTTCGGTCATTTAGTTCAGAAGAGCATAGCAAAATACGAATAAATGAGAAAAAATATAAAAAAGGAGATAAGTTAATCGAATAAGGTGAGGATTTTTCAAAGTTCGAATGGTCCCAATTAAATGATGGGACAAGGACCTCCCAAAAAAATCTAGATGGCAAAGTGAGAGGATTGCTTAACTTTGAACTGGACAATTTTAAAGAAGATAAAAATATTCAAAAGAAAGAGGAAAACGTAACCTAAACATTAGATATGATCTCTCAGAGAAGCACAAATAAGTCCAAAGATAGTAATGAAGTATATATTAATGACAATGGAACTGGTGGTGAAATTCTAAATGGTAAGAGTATTGTTGCACCATATTTTATAAACATGCATTATCCCATTAAATTAATATTCTTGTTTACTTAACCTATTAATTTAACCTAAATATGAGAAAGTATAGAAATTTGAATGAATTATATGAAATCTATTATATTGATAGAATTATTTTATAAAAATATTATGGTAATGGTATTTTGAATCTACAAAAAATAACTATTATAGATACAAATTATCAAATTATTTTAATTTCCTAGGAGTTTATCTAGAATAAATTTAAAGACTAAATAATACATATTAATATATTTTTCAAAATATTCTAGAAATTTGTATATTAGCAATTATTTTTTTATATAAAAAATATTATATTAATTAATAGTTATAATTGCACTATTTAAATATGCAAATTGATTCAGAGAGATACTTTAGGAATTAGATTGATGATCTGCCAAAGAATAATAGTGTTTAAAAAAATAATTAATTAAGAAATCTAATTAAATAAAAATTAATAAATTATATAATTCTACAGGAAATAGTTAAAAATAAATAACATATATAACTCAATTAGGAAAGTTTGAAGTAATTTGGGTAAAATTAACTGTAAAATAAATTTGAGATATTAAATTAGATAGATTTCAAATTTAGTCTTTAACATATAAAAA
>ARYC01005710.1:0-35186 GCA_000711775.1 Oxytricha trifallax | reverse complement strand
TAAAAGCATCCTTTCATCTCAAGTAAGCTTAGTCTTCTAACTTTATAGAAAAACCTGGTACTGCTATATACTTTATGAAAGAGCGCAGCAAATTAAACAGAGAGAGATAGTCTCAAGTAAAACATGAATTGAGTAAGAGGCTCTTCAAAGATTTTTTAAAACCAGAAGAGATGAACATAGATGCGGGAGCTGGCACTAAGAGAAGAAACATAGGCCAAGCAAGCCTTAAGAGGAAGAAAAGAAAGAGAAGCCAAATCCCTTTACGGGCAAATTTAATATGTGAACTTATTCATTCATTTAAATCTAAAACTTATTTATATACACAAAATCTCCCTTCTCTTGCGCATACTTTAGCTTTCTCATCATTGACTCTCTTAGCAGCACTTTAAATAAAATCGACTGTATCTATCTTTAAATCATGCATCAGATGGTAGAGCAGCAATTTCTTATAATGACCTTTCAATAACCCCCAATACAATTCAATTCCATTGAACTAAGGGCTGTAAGGAACATTAAATACAGGTGTTATATTTAGCCTTTCATATTCCTTCCTTGAGTCTTTAGTTTTATGAAGTGACAAGTTATCAACGAATAGAATAATTTCTTAGTTAGCGTACTTATCTCTCAGTTGTTGCAAGAATTTAATATATTATTCAGTCTTTATAGAACGAGGGTGAATAACATAAGTCTCGAGGCCATTTTCTTTGCTTATTCCACCAAGTATTGCATGAGTTAAACCTTAACCTTTTAATCATATACTTCAATGTTGCTGTACCTCTTATACCAAGACCTTGATATGAAGGTATTAATTGTGAATACTGCCTCATCAGCTTGTATGAACTTTATATTATGCTCTTAAGCCCTTTGCATTTAATCGAATATATGATTTAAATTATCCTTATAAAATGGTACATTAAAGTCAATCACTCTCTTAATGCGATTGACTGTCTTGTAAGATATTCCATTCTTTTTATATATGTTAGCTATAGATTAAGCAGAGATGTGAAGCTCAGGAAATTGGCGATGAAACATCACAGCCCTCTAGGCTAGAGAGAAATGAGCCCAGTATTTAAGAGTCTTATCATTAATAAGATATTCAATATGATGCTGCTAAAATTTTAAGGGTCTCTTAGGCTTAGAATTAAGATGCTTTCTCTTTAAATTCAATGCTAATAGACAGTGAGACCTCACAGTTGCTGGAGATTTATGGAGTAGCCTTGCTATAGACGTATAAATCAGAACAGGCTTGAGTTATTCACTATATTCATCACATCCATATCGCAACTAAAACAATAAATCTATATACTCACTGTAATAAACTGACCCCAAACCTCGCATATACTCACTTAAAATACTAATATTTAAACATTAAACCCCTACATAAACCCTATTAAAACCCTAATAAAATATGCACTAATAGTCTACTTTTATCAATCAAAAACTCAATCAAACTACAGAAAGGGTTTTGGGGTTTTGAATGATGTTCTAAGTGACATTGATCTTGTCAACCCATGCTAAGAATAAGGTAAACTTTATAAAATTATTTACAAGCTAATTGGCTGTCTTCAGGATTTAGGTCATATCTATGGCTTTTTGGCTTATATTTGGGTCCCTTGATTTTATCAATAACAGTATTAAGGGTAGTGAGTTGAGTCTCCACTTTGCGAATGTGACTCTCAATAACTCTGTTCTGTTCTTCCAACTTCAATATTTATTGGCTAACGAATAAAGTTTAGTTTATTTAGATAAAATTATGATTAATTTAACACTTACTCTTTATCATGTTCTTGTCTTTAGAATTCATCACTTTATGAATGTAGGTATTGTTCGAAATTAGTTGTCTCTTAAGAGTTGTTCAGGCCATTATCCATTTGGAATCTAACTCCTTTTGATTTTGATCTAAACATAGATAATTATTATCAATGAATTACATATAGGTTATAAAAAAGTTTATCAGTGTCGCTGTCACTAGACTTTGAAGAAGATGATTTCGAAGACTTGGATGATATGCTTGAATAATCCTCTGCAAATTAATCTTTCTCTGGCATTTTGCGCTTACTCTTAGAACTAGCATCTTTTTCATACTTGGATTGTTTCTTCATTATAGACTTCATCGGTGTCAAGCTACTGGAGTCTTATCTCGGTAAGGATTTGTTGGTGTTATGCTTAGAGTTTAAAGTGGTATGCTGAGACGTCTTACTATGATGGTCATTATGTGAAATGCTCTTGTTTCTCTTGCGATCATCATTATCACTATCATCTTATTTGTTCTTAGCCAAGTTGTTAATGTGCTGCTTGTTCTGATACTCTTTCGTTAGCTTCTTCTTTTGGAGAGCTGCATAATCCTTAAAGTCCAACTCTTCATCACTGTCTTTGTTGTTGATCGATTTTTTGTGGTGAGGTGTGGGATGATGCTTGTCTTTACCCTCTTTAATTTATTTGGTACTGCTTGAATGATCTCTATCATGGATCTTGTCCTTTTACTCTTTAAATATGTAATTATGTCTATAATTTAAGCAAGTCCTTAGACTTATCTAAGCTCTTAGTACTCTTTTGTTTATCACCTGGCTTTTCATGTTTATCGTTTTCTTTCTTATTCATATGACTAAGCACATGCTTTTCCTTGACTTCCTCCTCATCTCCTCGCTTCCCCTTGTATAAGTTGGCCACATATTACTGGTTTTAATACTTCTTTGTGCTCTTAACTTTCTGCATGTCCTGATATTCCTCAAAATCGATATGCCCATCACCATCCTTGTCAAATTAGTTTTAAGGAGTCTTTTTGTGGGAAGATATGTGATTTTTGGAATGATTTGGAGTGTGATCTTTGTTGTCCTTACTGTTGTTCTTATGCTGAGGAGTGTTATCTTTATCATTCTTATCTTTATTCATCTTACTTGAGGATTTATGTGCTGAAGGATTCAGATGATCATTATCTTTGTTGCTGTGTGTTTTATCTTGTGACTTGTGCTTGGCGTCTTCATGCTTTTTAGATTTAAGATGCTTCTTCTCTTCTTCCTCACTATCAGATTTACGATTCTTACTGGTTGATTGTTTGTGATTAGGGGTTTCATGTTTATCAGTTTTAAGCTTGGATTTCTATTTCTAGGATCTATTCAATTTATCATTATCATCGTCAGAATCCTTATCATGGAGAGTTGCTTTTGGTAATTTTTAAGCAGATTTCTATTCTTTCAAACTACCATTAAGCTTCTTACTCTTTAAATTATCATCATCGCTGTCTTTCTAAGATTTATGATTGAGTTTTTTGTTACTCTAGGGATGTTTTCTATGCTCATCTTGAGAATCATCATCTGATTGATCCTTGGTCTTACTTTTTCTTTATTTAGTTGATTGTTTGACTTTCTCTTCTTCACTTTCGCTGGACTAATCATAAATTATGATAAATTTAAGAATTATTTATCATCTTTACGATTTTTCATGTGCTTCTGACTTTTATTTCTATCATCTTTATCATCTCTATTGTGTGACTTATCTTTGTAACTGCCGTTCAATTAGAGAGACTTACCGCTTCTGTTATGCTTTTTGGCAGTTTAATTGTCGTCGCTATCAGAATCCCGCTTTCTATGATTCACATCACTGCTGCTATTCGATCTAGAACGATGATTTTTATCGTGTTGTTTGTGATTCTTCTCATATTAATTAGGGTGATTACCATGTCTGTGATTAGTATCATAGTTGTGATGATTGTTATTGCTCCCATTTGTCTGACTATGTTGATTGAAGTCCATGTTGATCCTATCCTTCCTGAATCTGCTGACATCAGGAGGCATGGTGATAGGGTTAATCTCCACATTTGATTGCTATTACTGAAGCTGGTGATGTTAGTTTTAAGGTGGTTAGTACTACTTGGGTTGATACTTAAATGGTGGAGCATTGTCATTAAAAACATATAAAAATACTATGAAAAACTTCTTAGTCATGATCTTTTTGGGAGTATTTCTGTTCATTATGATCAAATCAATATTAAACTTCCATGAATTTCTACATTTACATATGAAATCAATTTAAAGATCATTCAGATGTTGATAATTGTGACTATTTCCATGTAATTATTACTGTTAAGCATTCATATTTTACTAGTTATATTACTAATAACCACTGTTACTATGCTGCTGATACTAGATACTGTGGCCGTTATTGTTTAAGTTATATCTATTATCGTCAAGTTAATGGTGGTGATTTTATTTATCCCCTGGTTTTGTCATCATATTTAACAAATAATATATTTAATAATTTTTGTTTTTTTAATTAAATATAAAATTTAAGGTTTACTTTTGATTCTATATATACAAATTCTTAAGATTTATATTAAACATTCTAAGATACTATAGTAATTAATAGGAAAACGATGATATATTTAAGGGTCATAATTTAAATAATGATTTACTTTTTTTAATAAAATTATGATATCAATTGTTTTTGTTCATTTTTATGTGATATAGGCATGTTCATATGGGGGGCTATCTTTATAAATTTTATACCCTTGTAAATAATTGTGAATCATCCCAAGGTGTGTTGAAGTTTTATTGAGGTTTTTCCTGATTACTTTGAGTAATCCTGGGCTAAAATGAGAAATAAAATCAAATAAAATTAATTAAAAAAGTAGTTTATAAAAATTAAAATAATGAAAAATCTTTCAAGCTCAAAAGCTGTGATAGAAACTAAAATATAATAAAACTATTTAATCTAGAATTATAAAACGATGAAAGTCATCAAAAATCAAATATTAGAGCAGATAAAAATAAATCTTTAAATTTAATTAAAGATTTGACTAATTAGAGTTATTATTAATTGATGTCAATAGTCTTTGTTGAAAATTTTTTTATTATAGTAAATGACATTATAATTTATTCTTATAAATCAAGATTTTAATATATTTTGAGTGACTGTTATGAAAGTAAATAAAAAGTAAATAAACAGTTTTAATGACTTTAGTTAATCTTCTTAAATTAAGAGTTATATATTTATAAAATTAAGTTTTTCATTATTTTACTCCAGCTGATTGTTAATTTCTGGCAAAGGGGCTCACACCTCTTGAATTAGGGTTGTTATTATTAATTTACAAAATATTAACAATTAATGATTTTAATTATATGAGAAGAGAAAAATGAGCTTTAAGCAACTATTTCTCCATTCCTCATATGACCATTGGCTTAATTAGCTAAATCGTTATGAATTATTTTCCCGCCTGCAGGTAAATTAATTCGAAGATCTCCAGGCATGATTCTTTATTGACATTCGGAAAGCCTCTTAATTTAAACTGACCCAGCTCCAATGATCAACTTTTGTTATTTTTGATTTTGGAAACTCTTGGTGAATGGACTCACAGGTATTTTGTGTTAAGCAGATTGCCCTATTATACCAGTCAGATTTTGGTGAGATGCTGTACCTGGCCTGAAAACATTGCTGTTATTATCTTAAAAATGAATCGAGAGAGTGATGTTCTTTTTTAGAGTTGTTTTACTGTTATTGACCCATGTTAAAGTTTCTAGTTCCAGGTCCTTAGACCATCTAGTTCTATTCTTGAAGGAATTGTTTCGGGATTAATTTTGAATTCACTTTTCTTTGTTAAACTGGATTCTAGCTGAAAACTATGTTGTTACTATTGAAAGGCTAAGCATTATTCTGTGTTTAGTTAGATAATATTAGAAAACTATTTTTATAATATTAAACTCAAATTTTAATTATATCCAAAAAGAATTTAGTCGCATTTTACAGATTGAGTTTTAATGATAAAATTAGAAAGGCAATTATGAGAATAAAAATTCCGAATAAATGACCTCGTTTCACAAGCAATCATTTTTTTAAAAAAAGTTAATAATCCCTTCAAAATACCATCAACGGTAGGAGTTATTATAGATAGGCTTAATTAAATGAATAATTAATAGTTTTTTTCTCTCTCAAACCACGCTACTGATGAGATGGGGTAGCTTTTTCTATAACTTAGAGCGGAAAAGAATTACAGCTGTTTTCTCTAGTTATAATTTTATCAGAGTTTCAAGTTAAGAACTTCTTCTTCAACTTGCCTAACTCAAATAGCTAATATCATGCCTTGAATACATCTGTAAAGAGAAATTTAAAAGCGCTGCCATTTGAGAAGAGTAAATAAATGTAATTAAATTCTGTTCATGAATATTATAAACCTCAAATCCCCACCCTTATTCACCATAATTTGCCCTTAGTGTAATCAAGTTCTATTGGAAAATTAATAAGTTTTTAATTTAACCATTCTTAATTATTTATTATTCTTGATTTTGAATCCTTATCTAAATTTAATTTAAAAATAATGAAGTATCTATCGACCCCTTAATTGTCGCTTGAGGTAATCGCCTAATCATATTCAAACATCTGCATTTGCTAGTTTGCATTTCTATTTTTATTCAGTTTTATGGGTCCTGTCCTATTGAAAAATGACTGAGCCTGAGTATTATTCAATAAATTCAAACCCCTTAAAAGGAAATTTATTTTTTATGTTTTTAATAGCTTTTTTAATATCATATCATCTTTGATTTGAAATTTCATATAATTTTTTATTATCTTAGGAATAAATTTGATAATCATAAATTATATTTAAATTTATTTATAATATATCAAAATACTGTAATCTAAAAATTGACAATCCTAGGCTCGTTTCTTAAAAAATTCAAAAATAGCTGGACTTTCTTATTAGTGGTACTAAATTATTTCATCCCTAGAGAGATATAAAAAAACTAAATTTGAGGGTATAATCTATTGAAATATAATTGATAAATTAAAGTTGAGTTGACTCACTCTTAGGAGGTAATAAAAAAAAGGGGGGAGGAAGTTTCCTGCACTGGTTTATGATAAAAAAAATTTGAGGAAAGTTTCCTGCATTTTTTTTAATTTTTTAATTTTTAAATTTTTATTTAATTAAATTAATCTTTTTAACAACTATCAACCAAGTTTAGGACTAATTTCATTGTTATAATTATACTTTAATTTATTAATCAATAGTCAATATTTCTCTTTAGATTCCAAAAACTCTGACATTTTATCTGATATTTTTTAGCTTCTGTCTTTTAAATATTACATTGCTTTACTATAGTAATTCCAAATATTGTATGCAATTGTTAGTGTCATTCTGATTCAATTTATCTTGTTCTTACCATGCCTTTATAATGTTAGACTAAATCTTCTTGAGTTACTTCAATGATGAACAATATGCTCTTAATATTTAATGGGTTATAAAAATATTATTTGTTTATTTATGTAAATTTATTAAATCTAACATAAAGAAAAAAAACAGTGCTGGAAACTTCCCCCCCCCCCCTAAAAAAAGATAAGTAATTAATATCTCAGCTAATTTTTAAGTGTTCTGACCGACACCCGACCCCCCCGTATCCCTCATCTTAGTAGTGCCCCCCGTACCCCCGACCCCCGCCAACTTCCCCTAAAATATCATATTTCATATCAAATTTTCTACCTCAGGGTCTAAATCGATTTTCTTCTTTACATCTTGATATCATAAATTTTAGTTTTTATATATAAAATTACATATATTTTTCAAAATTTATTATTTCTATGTTAATTCCTTATATTATATGATTTTTAAGTTTTTGAAAAGTTTCACAATGTTTTTTTTATTTATCACATAGGATGGGCAAAGAAATAAAAAAATATTTTGAAACTTTTCAAAAACTTATAAATCATATAATATAAGGAATTAACATAGAAATAATAAATTTTGAAAAATATATGTAATTTTATATATAAAAACTAAAATTTATGATATCAAGATGTAAAGAAGAAAATCTATTTAGACCCTGAGGTAGAAAATTTGATATGAAATATGATATTTTAGGGGAAGTTGGCGGGGGTCGGGGGTACGGGGGGTGGTCGGGTGTCTGTCAGAACACTTAAGTATAAATTGTTAAAGTATGTTGAGTAAAGAAATATGGTTTCCTAATAAAAAAAAGTTATTTAAATTAGAATTTGAATGACTTTAAATTTTTAAGTTGATGTCATATTTTCTTAATTTTTACATAGTTTTCTTTGATTTACTTTATCATAATTAATTTATTGTTGAATCTTATATTTTTTAAAAAACTATTAAAATATGTTGTACCAAAACCTCGATATAAAAGTAGTAAATTCTATACTTCTATTCAGATAGTATAATATTATATTAACTTCTAAAGCACTCTTCTTTTAATAACATATTATAATTAATTTTTCATTTAAAAGGATTATTTAATATATTAACGGTAACCTGAATAAAGATTAACAGTATAATCAATAATATACTTACGAAGCAATATGGTCAAATGCTTTAAATTAAAGTTTATTTCAATTAAATTTCTCAACAATTTTTAAATTTTGCATATGATTTACCATAACTTATCCTTAAATTCTTACTCTCAATAATTTTTGTTTAAATTTCCTTAACAAATAAAAAGCTTCCAAAATAATTCTTTCTTTTTCTCTAAAAATTTAAAGTTATAAACCTAAAAAGTATTTGCTAAAATTGTTTTTGGTTTTAATTAATTTAACTACCTTCAAGTACGTTTTATTATTTCTTACTCTTAAGCTTTTGCTAAGCATTTATTGCTTTAAATTAATGAGTGCCAATTATTAATGGTTGTCCTTAAGTTTATGTAAATAGCTTTGAGTCTGCAGGGAAGTAAGTCAAGTCTTAATTTCCATAGATGTTAAACGCCTAAGTGCCCCCTAATATGTTCCCAGGTTATTGATGGACTGTGCCTCCTAAACAATTTGAAATTTCAACATAAATAATATAAAGCACTTGTTTTCTACTTCTAGGACTCTCATGTCTTTTTATAAGTTTTTTACTTTATTAGCAACAGTTTGGTTAATGACTGTTGATTGCCCCAGTTATTTCTTAATTTTGATTTTGCTAATAGCTATTAGTTAAGTTTATAAATTATCATATTGATTGTTGCCAAATAAGTCATTATATAATTTTTTTAAATGTAAATCTGGATTGAATGTATATTAGAATTACTTCTTTTTAGGAACTTAAACTTAAAGAACGGGCATTTGAATTCTTCTACTTTCCTTTAGTAGCTTTGATGATCTATCCTTGATTTGCATTTTGCATGGGCATATAAATAGATCAAAATAATTAGATAATAATTTTCAATTCATATAGCTTTGTTGAATCCTATTATTCATTTAATCAGGATGAGAAATTTAACTGGATAGTATTAATTTTAAGTGCCAGGTTGCTTTTCAATATTTTTATCGGTAGAAATCTAGGCAGTTTTATTTATATCACCAATCATTGTGAAGTAGATATTGATAGATTCAAGACCCCAAGACCCTTAACTAGTTAAACAAAATCTTAATAGAAAACTGACTTTATACTTATTAAGGTTATGATTTTTAAAATGTGAAAGTATTATGAGATATTATTAATTTTGATAAAATTAAGCAAGTTTATGCTTTTTTTGTATCATTTATGATTAAAAGTTTATAAATTTTACTACAAAGTGTCAAAAATTATGATAAATATACTAACTAACTTAAAGTTTATTCTATTAGAATCTTTCGTAGTTACTCTCATAAACAAATCTTTTGAATCTTTAACTGCATACTTTTGACTTTAAGAAATTATAATTTATAATATGTAAACTTTAAATTTAATCAAAAACTTAATATATTAAAAAGTATTCTTATATATCAGACGCAAGTGGAGTTAGAGCACTCATTAAAAATGTAAGTTACAAAATACATATCTTTAATTTTTTTTTATAGTGGTCCTACCTGGTAAGACCACGGGTGCCACAAGACCGGTGCTTCGCCAGACTGCACAGAGAAGGGACTTTCAAGACTTTGAGATAAAATAGGATGAAGATGACTACGATGATGAAGAAGATTTAAGAAAATTAGAGAGATTTCCATTTTTGATTAGGATAATAAGTTTTAGTTTTAATGTTAATACAATAATTATTAATTTATAGTTTTCTTATTATAAATCATAAATAGTAGTATATAAATATATTTAGTAGTTTATAACATTTATAAATAAAAATAAGAGTTATCCCTCTTAATTTAAAAATGAGCATATAATTATTAAGTAGAGACCCAATCTCATTTTTAAAAAGTTATTCATTTAAAAATTAATTTTGAAAGAAAATTACTAATCTTGTTTTATAAAATATCAAGAGTTTAAAACTTTAATCTTTCATATGCGGGTATTTATTATAAAAATAGTAATGTTTATTTTAAAAGTAAAACTTAGTTTCGTTAAATTATTTAGTTTATACGAACCTAAATAAAAGCTATTTTATTCAACTTTCATCATAAATTTTAAAATAAGGTAAGAATTGAGACAAAAAGCTGCTAATCTTAAGAAAATAAAGATTATTAAAATGACCACAGCTTATATTTTGTACCTATTTGTAAAAAAAAAACACATTTCTAATTCTTTCTCTAAATTTAATGATTATATATATCTCATATATTTATTTTTTAACAAATTAATCAGAAAAGTACTGATAGGTGTCTTTTTTTAAACCGCATTCAATCATTTAAGGGGTTTTGGGGTATTGATTGCTAGCTAGGAACAGGAATGTCCTTTGTATTCCCAGCTATAACATTCCTTGTTTAGGGTAATGGCCCCCTGGGGGGCCGCTAAAAATTTTTTTCTATATTTTTTTTTATGTTCTAAAAATCATTAAAACATCAAAGTAACATGTTAAAATTGATTAAAAAGCTCTCTAATGACTTTTACAAGGAGTCTATAACAATACAAATCATAATAGCTATTCACAATTACATCATAAAATACATTAAATTTTGTATTAAAAATACTGATTTTTGTTTCTATATTTTATGTTTATTTTAGTTGTTATTTCACTCATATATGTACTGATATCGTATTTAGCTGTTGCATCAATATAACAGTAATATATTTAAGTTATCTTGTAGATATGCTAGCTAAATTAATATATATGTAAACATTTATTACAGCTAAATCCGATATCAGTACTATAGATGAGTAAAATAACAACTAAAATAAACATAAAATATAGAAACAAAATCAGTATTTTTTAATACAAAATTTAATGTATTTTATGATGTAATTGTGAAAAGTTATTATGAGTTGTAATGTTATAGACTCCTGTAAAAGTCATTAGAGAGCTTTTTAATCAATTTTAACATGTTACTTTGATGTTTTAATGATTTTTAGAACATAAAAAAAAATATAGAAAAAAATTTTTAGCGGCCCCCCAGGGGGCCATTACCCCTTGTTTAAACTATGTCAGTATTTGCTGATCCTACTTTATTATTGGAGGAATAAAATTTGATTAGGGAAAAATAAAATATATTAAATGAAAATAATATGAAATTCTTTTAGATAATCCTGTTTTAACCTAGGCGTTTGATTCAATAGAAATCAAAATTTCATAGATTTCAATTATTTTTAATGTTTTATCTCATCACTGGATCGAAAATAAATCTACTTTAATTTTGTAAATTCATGTCATTTAAACTTTTCAATTATTTTTTACCTTTTGATCTATTTGATCATCTATTTAAGAGAGCCTAAAGAAAAATATCGCACAAAAAATGGAATAAATGGCTACTGACACTTAATTGAGAATGATCAGCATCATTCGAATAACATACAGTCACCATCACAAATGTCTAGGTTTTTAATAAAATTAACTGTAAAATTTAATTTAATTTTAATTTATTATATTACCCCAAATAAAATGTATTCCTACAATAATATTATTCCTTGAAATCACCAAAGGCTATTTTTCGTCATCACTTTGAATTATCAATTTATTTATTGCTTTCTATCTATCTACACTCTGTTCCTTTAGGTTGGTTTTAAATTATTAGCATTTAACTATTTTAAGTAGCAGAAGGCACTTTCCTGCCCATTTTAGTGGGCAATAGCTCATTTATGTTACGATCTTCATTATATTTGTAGAGAGGGGTACTAAAATTATCAATTTTTTGTTGTATATGTTCGCAACTGTGTATATCCCTTTGAAGATTAAATAACTTTATTCAAAATATTTTCAAATTTATTTTATTTATACTTGTTACATATATTTTAGTAAATTTTTTTATAAATGATAATGATATATCATCATGAAAATACTTTATAGGTAATTAAATTCAATTTTTTAATTGAACTATCTTGATAAAATAAATAGTTTGGGATTAGTACTTTGTCAATTGAAGTTGAATCTATATTTTTTATAAAGAATGAAATAATTATTTTATTTTATAAAATCTCATAATAAATTAATAATAAAGTTTTTATCTTTTTAAATAAAAAGCTGTAAAGTTAAAAATTTAAATTTTTTAAATTTTTAAACTCATTTCTCGTCAATTTGTATAAAAGTGATATAATATGAGGATATTGGACAAAGCTAAAATTTTGAGTTTTAAAATTTTGAAGATTATTTATTAATTAGCGAATTCATTAATTATTATTACGACATATTGCTAATTCTCTTATAAAATTTCATTCTAATAAGTAATTTTTAATTCTATATGGTATTTCTAAATCTATTTACCCTTTTTTTGTTTTTATTCTCATTCTTGCCTTAAGAATGCTATTAAGTGTTCAAAACCCCAAACCCTTTCAGCATTCATTTGAGTTTTTAATTGATAAAAGGGCTGCAACTTACTCATATATAATTAGGGCTTATGCAGGGTTTCATAATTAAATATTAGTAATTTAAAAATTATATGAAGCAATTTTTCATGAGAAACTAGAGCTTTATCTTTTTAGTTGTTGTTTAATTTTATCTATTGTGACATGTTTTTTCCATTTCTTGACTAAATGATGGTAGAGTATGCAAACTCTCTAAAGCATCCATTACTTTCCCAGATATTGTTTTATTCTTTTCTTAAAATCTTTCTTTCCCTTACACAGCTAAAGTAATCTTTTTGGGTATATAAATCTTTCTATTAATGATGCATCTAATGACCCTACATCCCATGCAGTGTCTTTGTCTCTCTTAACTTTTCTACCAGGGAATATCCAGGAGTGCCAAATAAATTTCTTAAAACATATACTTGCAGTTCCATTGAGAAAAAAATACAATCTCAAAGAGGTTAAAGTTCATAAATAATATTCTCTGGTTTAAATTCACTCTAAACATAGCCAAATTTGTGAAGCTCCTATGCTCTCAATAACATCTTCTAGACAGTTAGCCAGTTTATCTAAAGCATTTATTGACATATAAAATTCTCTGTAAGTCATTTCATAAAGAAGAAGCATAAATGCTATCGTAAGTCATTTCAAGAAGTATAATTCTAAATTTTTCTTTATTTATTCCAAGTAAAAAAGTATAAAAAATAATTTGCTTGAACTCATAAAAATTTACTTATTAATCAAAGAGCTTAATACTCATTAGCAAATTCCATTTAGGACTAGTAATCAGTAGGAAGTGGTTGATTGGATAAATTCTGCAAATTTATTTTAATATCCATATCGACTCTCTTCCTTATTTTTACAAAAGGTTATGTAAATAATAAGTAAAGAAACTATGTCAATGATATTCAAGAGAGTGTCTTTTTATTTCTTTAATTTTCTTTAAAAATCACAACCATTTCACCCAAATTGGATAAGAATTACTCTTGGGTTTCATATAACTTAAATTAGAGTTATAAATTTGGAAGTATAAAGTCAATCGTTATTTTATTACGACTGACTGACTTTAAGACATTCCATACTTTTATATATGTTAGGCATGAATTAAGAAGAGATGGAAAGCTCAGGAATCGGCTATGAAACCTCATAGACCTCAAGGCGAGAGAAATTAGGGAGTATTATCATTAATAAGATAATCAATATGATACTGCTAAAAATTTAAGGGTCTCTTAGTATAAGAATTAAGATGCAATCTCTATTAACACAATGCTAAAAGACAGTGAGGCCTAAGAATTGCTAGAGAAATATGAAGCATCTTGCTAAAAAGGTGTAGTTTAAAATAGGCTTATGTTGATATTTATAATAAACATACCTCAAAAATGAAATTTATACAGTAAATCAAGACTAATTGTCATAAACTGTGCCAAACCTCTCATAAACTCATTTAAGTAATTAATATTTAGCCTAAAACCTATTCAAATCCTAATAAAGGATGAGTATTTTTAAGCCTCTTATCAATTACTCAATCAAAATACTGAAGAGCCTTTGGGGTTTCGATTACTATCAAAAGTTGTGTTCTTATGATGATAGATATTTTAAGCACTTTATACAATGTCTTTATTTTCATCAAACTTGTCAGCGCTTAATAATTGCAGATCATTGTTATCATTATTCAATTATTCAATGTGAAGGTTTTCTATATCCTTAGCTGTCTTTTTATTGTAAAAGATGTCCTTAATATGATCTTAGTCACTCTATTTGTGCTAATCTAATTTTGAATTAATCTTAGAGTGCTATTAAATATTATAAAGTTATACATTCTCTTAAAGAGTATATGCCATATTAGTTTCGGATTCATGGTTTGTTTTTATATCAGGCATTTTTATTTCGTCGATGTGTTTGATTTTGAGTAAGTATGCCTATTGTTGATTTGACCTGTTCCATTTCCGGTCTTAGATTTTTCAATTGAATTACACAAGCTTTAAACTCCCGTCACAACAAAAAGGTTTTGCTTATATTGCTTCATAGTTCTCATAAATTTCTTGAAGTCTTTATTATTATTTATAGACTAAGTATTTCTAAAATTTATTTGTGACCAATATTCTATAATTTCAGTCAAGCCATTTAATAGCTGCAACTTACGGTGATTTATCTTCATTTAAATTTAAATTCATAACTCTCAAATCTGCCAATCAAACCCCAAAACCCCTTTTCATAGCAATGAATGCCTTAAAATTTTGGAAAATGACACTCCCTAGATTATTATGTTTAAAATATTAAATACCAATAAAATCGTCATTATATTTTAAATTTTAACTACTCGATAAAGTATAAATCTAATTCAAGGTTATATTATTGTAGGAATACATTTAAATATGGAAAATTATTTTAAATTAAATAAATTGATTATAATTAGCGGCTGTTAACTCTATAAACCTATACAACATGGGATTGTTCTATAGAGAATAAAAAACTAATTGAAATTTATAACTGTCAGTACCTCTCAATCTAAACCTGAAGCGAGATAGTAAAAAGATTATTTTATCAAATTGCCCAAAATAAATTCCAAATTATCTCGCTTCAGGGATGAGCTAGTTTTTAATTATCTATCAAAGAAGTACCATATTATATAGGTTTAAAGAAAGTCATTTGTCGCAAATTGTAATCATTTAATTATTAATTTAATTTAACTTTCCTTATTTTAATGTATTCCTAGAATATTTTCTAATTGAAGCACAAGGGAATTTGATGAGTTTTATAATTTCTGTTGATTGTAATATGTGAATAACTTATTTATTTATATATATATATATAAATATATAGCATATTTTGAAATATTAAACCCAAATGCCTATTAATTTTTCGATAATTGTTACTTTAAAGCATGTTATAATCGTTTTGCACTTATTTTTTAAAATCAGCTCTAAAATTCTGCTTGGATCAAAACTTAAAAAGATTTAGTAAATGGGATTTTGAATGGACCCATTTACGCATTCATAAAAGTGTTTCTTAAAAATAGCTCTTCGCATTCAATGTTGACTTTGGGATTTGATATTTCATCCCATTTTTGAGTTATAGGTAACTTGGATTACTCCTAAAGTCTTGCTTCATAAGCAGAAAGTTAGTGTATAAATGTTGCTCTAATTTCTAGATCTGTACTTCTTGAATTCAGAAACTCAAGAGTTTTCAGCAATGACCATCTGTTACTAAAATTTACAAATAAAAAACATGTGTCTCAACTCTAGCCCCTGACAGAATGCACCAACACACTCTCTGTTTACTCAATAGCCTCCTCTATAAATTCGAAAATAGCGTTTGATGCTTCGTCTTTCTAATCGAGAACGATCTATTAAAATTTATGTTACAATTTGAAATTAAGACTTTACCTAATTGTCTTGATCAAGCCAAAAAAAGGTCAGATATGCCACACCGATTGGCTCCCAATGGTTAGGAATTTACTTTCCAGCACAATTTATGATATGCGTAACTTTGTTTGCCACTACGAATTCTAAATCCTGTAATCATTTCGTCAATTAAAAAATAACATTGCAACAGAATTTGATAAAAAGTAAATTTAATAAGAAAAATAACTTATATAAAAATATTTTCAGATTAGGGAGCAATTCTCATTTAAATTTCTATTAAGATAAAGTTAAAAGTTTTAAATTAAATCAAAAATTTATATTTACATGAGTATTCACAGACTCTTAATTCAATTTTTTATTATATTAATTACGATTTTCTTAAACATTAAAGTTTAATTTAATTATTTAAAATGACAATCTTATATTTTTAGAAATAAAATTCTTATAAAATTTCAAAGATAAATTTACAATTGGAAAATTTTGAATATATAAAATTAGTATAATGATTAAAGCATAAAATGTTTCATTTTTAAAGTTATAGTTTAAGGATAATGTAAAAAATTTTAAGTTAATAATACAGAAAATACTTTCTATTATTTAATTTCTACAATTATTAAAATATTTTCTAAATCGTTTGAGATTAGAATTATGGCAATAATTATAAGTTAAGCTCTATATAAGCTTTTCTTACCTAACCTGCAAGTTCGTCTCCGATAAAGAGTACATTTTTTATTTTGATAGCTCCAATCATATCCTGCTCAAACATTTGGGGATGCAAAGGTTAGTTCTAATGCTAAGGCAAGGGTTATGGTGCAGATTATTATCCCACTGTCTATAGAAAATGATAAATTATACTGGGTATTATAATGCAATATAAATTGAGTTAGTCGTTGATTATTCTTACAGTCTTCATTTATTAGCTGAATCTAATTATAAAATTTATAATAATTAAATCAATTAAATGGAAACTTAGCAACTCGGTGGCCCAAGAAAACTCTTCAAGTACCATTTGGAATCGCAAATCAGAGATAGAGATAATAGACCACTCTTTTTCAGAAGAAACTTGAGATGGAGATTGAATTCGAGAGAGTATGCTTAACCATTCTCCAAGAAAGGTGTTCTCCGTGGCTACATCAAATACGGAATATTTGCTTATGCTTTATGGCACTATCTTGCTTCATGGGCCTTTTTCCCAGCTTAGCATGGACATGGCCACGGTCATGAGGAGCAAGGTCATGGTCATTACGGTGCCTCTTCTCACGGTAATGATCACAGTCACCAAGATAAAAAGCATCATTGATCACTGAGAGCTTGAAATTCGAATTTTTAAAATTTATTCTTTTTCAATTTCAATTAAGATAATAATATTTTTTGTAATTATAAACTTTTTTTTAGAAAAAAATTCAACTTCATAATTTTAGAAAACAACAATTCATCAAAGTTGAATTTTAGATTTAGTTTGAATTTAATTTGAAATTTATAAAGTATATAAAATACACATTTTAAGTCTGAAACCCCTTACAGATTTTTAACTATAATAAAAAAAAATGACCAAAATATATGAAATTTATAAAAAGAATATCATTATAAGTATTAAATTTCTTTTAAATTTTTTTCTTTTAACAATAAATTTAGGACCAGCCATCGTACACATAAATTTAAGGACATGTTATGACACTGATCGGACTAGGCACAGACAAAATTTTTATTGATAAAGTTATTGCAAATTCAGTTAAAAATAAGGCGTTTGTAAACAAGCTAGTAAATATTAAAATGAGGAAATAATTGGCAGAGCTATTAAGTAGATTACCGCAAATTCTAGTATAACGAGAGATCAATTGTTTTAAAATATGTTTAAAACAATTAATTAATATTTCTTATAGTATTTGCTGATTAGTTTGTATAATTGTTCGTTGTTACAAAAGTCTGGATTGATGAAATAGAAGACGTAGAAACAGCTTGTAAAAGATCATTAGAAAAATTATAGTTGGATTATATTGATCTTTATCTCTTGCATTGGCAGTTTTACAAAAGTTGAGCAAATTATATACTTCAATATATACAATAACTAATTTAAAAAAAAGAATATTCCTATACATACACATGGCCATAGCTTAAGGTTTAGTCAAGCAAATCATAATAAGAAATATTGGAGTATCAAATTTTTCATTTAAAATCTTTGGGACTTATTAAGCTATGCTGAAATATCCCCGACTGTCAATGAAATTGAAATACATCCTTTGTATCCATAACATGACCTCGTTCACTTTTGCCATTTCAATAAAATACTTAATATTGGCTAAGGTGACAAACACTCACCCCCCTAAGGTGTACTTTCATAAGTGTAGTCTGATAGAACTCGACCTCCTGAGCAAACTTTTCTTAAGAACTGATTGTGGCCGGCTTTTAGTTTTTGAGATAACACACTTGCAATGTTAAAAAATCATATATAAAAATGAGAAAAAAAATATTAATAAAATATGAATATTTTTTAAAATTAAATGAAAAATTTCAATACTCTGATAATATTTTCATCAATAAGTGGAATCTTTTATCATATTCTCTATATTCCAGTCTCCAATTAAGTTCTGCAATGAATTACTTTATATTTTTATTAGTCAATTACCCCATATCTCTTCTATATTTTAGTGCTAAACTCCATCTATTCACTATTGTTTAAGTATGAACTAATGGATTATTTGGAATTATGAAATTAACATTTTGAGTAACTGTCTTATGATTATATCCGAGTTATCTTAAACGATTATAAGCTCTCCAAGAATCTGTACATAAGTATGTTACATTTCTATCTACTCTTCTTTAAATGACTCGTTATAATGTCACTCTATTTCTATTTTATACTTATATATGATTAGACTGTTAAATTATTTATTATTGCATATTAAAATACATATATTATAATCTAATCATCAAATTAACAAATCAATAATTAAAATTTTAAGCATTTAAATAAATATTCATTTAATTTTAAAAAATATTCATATTTTATTAATATTTTTTTTCTCATTTTTATATATGATTTTTTAACATTGCACGTGTGTTATCTCAAAAACTAAAAGCCGGCCACAATCAGTTCTTAAAAAAAGTTTGCTCAGGAGGTTGAGTTCTATCAGAGTACACTTATGAAAGTACACCTTATGGGGTGAGTGTTTGTCACCTTAGCCTTAATATTTCTTATATTTACAAAAGGTTAATGCGAATGATATACAGCTATATATTTTAGAATTATTAGCAGAAAAAGAGAGGGACTGACAATGTTTTAAAATAAAATTTATATAATTAAGCTAATTATACATAAAAACACTCTCATAAATTGTTCTCGGATGGGGAATATAGAGAGGTAGCAATATTATATAAAAATCATCAAATTTAGAAAGATAAAGAGAGAATTTTGAAATTTATATTAAAAGTTTGAAGACTAAGAAATGAAAAAATAGCTATATTAAAAAGATTTTTTGAAAATTCACAAAAGAGATGAATTTATATTTGGATTCAATATATTTGCTTGAGAAACCTGGATTCATTTCTGAATATGCTTTTAAATCAATACTTTTTTTAATAGATTAACTCTATTTGAAGAAAATAATTTTATATAAACCCCGAAATCCATAATTATAAAATTTAGTTCACTAATTTATAAAGAATCATGAATAAATTACTAGGTAAGTATAAAACCAAATGCCTAAATATAAAGATGATATATTTTAGACATTTAATAAGGTTTTATTTTTTTATGATTAATAGTAATTTTCCATCATTAGAATTTATTTTTTATTGAATAATATTTTAATATCATTAAATGTTTTGACAATGACCTCCTTCTTCTCTTACCTCTTCCCCTAAAACTTCATCCCTTCCATAACTCTTCACCCTCATACCTCTCACCAGACTGAAATCATCCCCTCAATTTTTAATAATTTTTTCTAATTATTATATTTCCATTAAATTTATAATTATCCTCATCTAATCCTTGAGTCTATTAAAATTTTGCAATAAAATTGATTAATATTTAATTAATAAAAACCAATTAATTATGATAAATTTAAATTTAAATTAATTATTTTCATTTTTGACTTAAGATTTAGATGAGGAATAAATTTTATAGAAAATAAAATAATTTTTAAATAAATTATAAAAATTGTGGGGAGGGGAGGGTGCAGAAGGAAGTCTCATAAAGGACAGTTATATTTAGATAATAAATTTAATGTGGCTAATTCAACCTACATTATGTTTTTCCAGTTTGGTAAATAATTCAAATTATTATAAAATATAAATAAAAATATTTGTAGCTATAAATAAGCTGATGTAGATAGGAATATAAATTCTTTAAGGTTATAATACTAATGAAATATAAGAATGGAACGATAGGATATAGGATTGAATGTATTGGTTTAAAATGAGGAAACAGGAGGTAAAGTTTATTTATATAACATAAATCTCAACTAAAAGAAAATTATAATAATCAATTAATTTTACATATTTTCTAAGTTAAAATCCTCTTGAAATGGGATTGTTGACATTAAATAACTATTCTCTTTTGAGTAAAAATTTACCTCAAATCATATACATTTTTATTTATCATAAGGTTATTGGCTAAATTAACAAAATATTTTTTAATTATTTACCGCCTGCAGGTGATTGATATCGAAGATCTCCAGGCATGATTCTTTATTGATCTTCGGAAAGCCTCTTAATTTAAACTGACCCAGCTCCAATAATAAATTATGATTATATTTGTTGTTGGAAACTCTTAGTGAATGGACTCACAGGTATTTTGTGTTAGGCAGATTGCCCTATTATACCAGTCAGATTTTGGTGAGGGGCTGTACCTGGCCTGAAAACATTGCTGTTATTATTTTAGAAATGAATCGAAAGAGTGATGTTCTTTTCTAGAGTTGTTTTACTATTGTTGACCCATGTTAAAGTTTCTAGTTCCAGGTCTTTATATTTTCTTTTTATAATCTTAAAGGAATTATTTTGGGATCGAGTTTGAATTTACTTATTAAATATAAGCTTACTCTAAATGAAAACTATGTTGTTACTGTTGAAAGACTACCATTCTTATATAATTAATTATTCTTATTTTGAATCCTTATCTAAATTAAATAAACAAAAATAATTAAGTATATATCGACCCCTTCATTGTCTTTTGAGGTAATCGCCTAATCATATTCAAACATCTACATTTGCTAGCTTGCATTTCTATTTTTATTTAGTTTTATGGGTCCTAACCTATTGAAAAATGACTGAGCTTGAGTATTATTCAATAAATGTTTTTTATATTAAAAATTAATTCATAAATTAATTAACATTAGTTATTTGAAAACAAATAGTCTCTGTAGAATGGGAAAAATAATTCTAGATATCTTTTCATTTTGAAATATTTTTTTTATATATAAATTAGAAGATTTATGATTTTATATAAATTTCAAAATATTTTCATAAATTTTCTAATAAAATTCATTGTAGTGTTTGCTGTTCAGGTAAAAATTCGCTTTCGATTGCTTCCCCAAAAATTGTTAACCTTCCCTATACCCTAATACCCTCAATCCTTATTCTCATTTTAATTTACTCCCCACTCTTTACTCATTTCCTGTAAAAATATTATTCCAAAGTCTCAAAAATTATTCCCTCGGAACTTATCGATTTCATATTCCTTTGCATTAGATAGTAAATCTTATTTTCTTAATAAACCTTTTTTGTAAATTATTGATTTTTATTATTTAATAATTTAATTATTATAAATGTTTTTGAAATAATTTAAATTTTTTTGAAATATATTTTTAATTGATTTTACTTTTAAACAAATCAAACACTAATTTTTTTAAATATTAATCCCTTAGAGCCCCATAATATATTCCCAGGTTATTGATGAACTGTTTCTCCTAAACCTGAAACACCTGTTAGACCATTCCCAAAAATATTTTTTCTATTTTATGCTGCAAAATTAGACAGCACTTGTCTTCTACTTCTAAGATTCTCATGCCGTTTTTGCAATTCTTTCTTGACTATATTAGCAACTTTTTTATTAAAATTATTGATGGCCCCAGTTTTTTCTTTATTGTATTTCCTGTCGAGAATCAAAACCCCAAAACCCCTTAATGGGTTTTATATGTGTTTTGATTGATGAGGGTAATGTTTGGGATTTGGGTTTCTTTTTGATTTGTTTCTTTTTTGTTGTTGATAGATTCAATGTAATTTATTATTTTCATAGTTGAGATCTTTAATATTTTATTTTCTATTATTACTACATCTATATAAATGTTATGTAGATATTAATTAACAAAGAATTAAAATGAAATTTCATTTTTTGTTTTCTTTTCTTATTTAAATAAACTATCTAAATTTTATGATAACTAATTCTTATAATTACTTGAGACACCATTTTTGAAATGCTTTGGGTTCCAATATAGAATAAGTCAGGTTGGTACTGGTACCAATTAGGTTTTGAACCAGATTGGAACTTTTTGATTAAAACCTCATTAGTTTAAAACTAGGTACTAACTAAGTTTTGGTACTAATAAATTGGTACCAATTAAATTTAAACGAATTTAGTACCGGTACTAATTAAATTAAAACAAATTTAGTACTAATTTAATGGAATTTAATTGGTTAAAATGGAAATCTATCTCTGAAATTTGATACAGTTTTTGCAAATTTTCTCCATTTCTCTTTACAGGGTTGACCTCCTATAAGATACCCATATTTGATAGGTGTCCTAAAATTAATAGAAATTATAAATACAAAATTTTAAAGTTGATATACATTTACAATACTTTTGGAACTAAATCATTGCATGATTGTGGATATCACTCATCTTAAAAACACTCATTTTATACATATTATTCATTTAAATTATACCTATGTAACCAAACCTTTTTCTATTGGACGAAAATATGATAATAAAGAACGCAAGCTAAAAGAAATGAAAGTGTTTTATTGATTTTGAAAATATCTTTTTGTGAAAACTTCAAAAATATTTGTGCATAAATGCCAATTTTTAAAAAGATGCAATCATCTTATTTCATAAAAAACGATAAGTAAAAGTTATAACATATGAAAAAATATAAAGCAGATAAAAATGTCACTCAAACTTATCTTTTTCAAATAAAAATGCTATAACATGTATATAAATATGAAAATATATAAGTTGAGTATTAAAATGATGATCATAATAAATTTTCAAAATTTCATAATTAGAGTGAAAATAATGCTTCCTTGCTAAAATAAACCCTAATCCCCAATATTCCTCATCAATCAAAACATATATAAAACTCATTAAGGGATTTTGGAGTTTTGAATGAGTTTAAACTTAGGGCCTGAGTTCTTGATAATTATTCATATTTATTATTATCAAATAAGCCACCTAAAGGATTTTAATTGTAGATATGGACAGTAGTCTAATTAATCTGCTAATTTTGTTAGATTGCAACTTCTTTTTAGTAACTTAAACTTAAAGAATGGGCATTTTAATTCTTGAATTTAAAATTTTATAACTTAATGATTTATCCTTGATTTGCACTTTGCATGGGCATATAAAATATATCAATATAATCGTATTCATGATACTTATTCTATATAGTCTTTTAGTAAAAATATCATTATTATTATTGAGTCATTAATTACAATTTAAATTTTATTTTTAAAAAATCTAGGAACACCCTATATGTTTTAGTATAAGTATAAGTTGATAGATTCAACAACCAAAACCCCAAGGTCGTTAAATTAAAAAAATTATAATAATTTAGAAATTAGTTAGATTTATTTTTTGGGGAGATAATTTTAAATTTAATAAATGTGCGGAATATTTATTATCTGTAAAGCATCTAACCAATTTGCTTTTATTATAAATGACATGATATCAATTCTAGATTAATAACTGTGAATGAAGCAAATTAAAAAATATTGGAAAAGTAGTATTTAAAAATCGTCTAATTTTTTTTTATCAAGGTAATGATAATGAATTAACCGAATAAAACAATAAAAAATAATTTAGCATTTAGTATCTCTTCTATGTTTAAAATATTATTAAAAAAACTGTATGTTATTATATTTTTTTAATCAAGCTCAAATTTAATTATTATTTATAAACCTTTTAAAAACCATATTATATAATCTTAAAAGCAAGAAATAATTTTATCAATAAAAATCAATATAATCCCTTAAGAGTTTAGGGATATTGATTGCTAGCTCGGAACAGGAATGTCCTTTGTATTCCCAGCTATAACATTCCTTGTTTGGACTATGTCAGTATTTGCTGATCCTACTTTATTAATAGCATTCCTTGAAATCACCAAAGGCTATTTTTCGTCATCACTTTGAATTATGAATTATATATTTGCCTCCTCTCGATCTACACTCTGTTCCTTTAGGTTGGTTTTAAATTGTTATAATTTAATTATTTTAAGCAGCAGAAGGAACTTTCCTGCCCATTTTAGTTGGCGTTAGATCATTTATGTTTACTATATTCATTTTGAATTTATTATTACATTCAAGTATTTATAGTTTTGGATTAATACTTATAATAATTAAAATTAATTGTAAACAATTTTATTGTTACAAAAAATATATATTAAATTTTCAATAAAATAAATTAATAACTAAAGTTGAAAATGTATTTATCTAAAAGATTATTTTAAGTATTTTTAAAAATCACAATTTGTTCTTAATTCATTATTTTTCGTTGTATTTCAAGATTATAATAAAAAAAATACCAATTAAATATTTGCTGCTTTTTAATATATCTATTATAGAAAAAAATTATTTCTTTTACTTTTTCAGAACCCCTTATTGGTTTTTATTCTCATTCTTACTTTAAGTATACTATTAAGTGTTGCTATCTGAAGCTTTGTTCTTATGATGGTAGTAATTTGAAGCGCTTTACACAATGACTTCATTTTCATCAAGCTCGTCAGTACTTAATAATTGCATATATTGTTTTCGTTATTCGATTATCCAATGTGAAGATTTTTAACTGTATTTTTATTTTAAAAGATTTACTTAATATTAATCAATAATTGTGCTAATCTAATTTTGAATTAATCTTGGGTTGCTATAATGTATTTTGGAGTTAAGTCTTCTCTTAAAACGTATTTGCCATATTAGTTTCTGATTCATTGTTTGTGTTTATGTCAGGCATTTTTTACTTCGTCGAAGCATATGATTCGGAGTAAGTATGCCTATGGCTGATTTGGCCTATTCTATTTTTTATCTTAGAATTTTCACTGTGATTTACAGAATGCTATAACCCCAAAACTCCCGTAACATCGGATAGATTTTGCTGAAATTGCTTGATAGTTCTCTTTGATTTCCTGGACTCTTTATGATTAATTATAGAGCCTGGGTTTTTTATATATTAGTGTGACCAACATTTTTTTATCGCTCTAATTGTTGTCAAGCCATTTAATGGCTGCAACTTAAGGGGATTTATCTTCAGTTCCATTTTAATTCATAACTTTAAAAGTCGCCAATAAAACCCCAAAACTCCTTTCCATAGATTATAAGTATCTTAACTATCAGTAGTTATATTAATAGATTAGATAAGTATATGATAATTTTTCAAAATAATTTCCTCATTTTTCAACTTATTTTTCATTTGTTATATATAAATTTATGTTAGATATTAAATTTCGTCCATTTTATGATTTTACATTAAATTTAACAATATTATTAATTTTTTATTAAGATTTTAAAGTGTTATATCATATTATGTTTTCTCTCAGATTTTAAGAAAAATTTTTAATACATATTTTTTGTTAAGTTCGAACGTTAAAAGCAGAGCACTTATGGGATATAAAAGAAATAGAAAAGTGTAGAATAAAATTTATGTTAAAATTAATATAAATCTATCGATTTTTATCTAAGATATTAATTTTGGTTTTTTCTTTAAAAAAAATTGATATAATTTAAGAATTTATATCATTAACTTAATTTAAGCTTTTTCCCATCCTTTTAATTTTGAACTTTTAATTTGTTAAAAGTGATAAAGACTTTTTTCTCTTTTTGATATCTTTATTCTTAAAATCTTTGCAGAAAAATATTTTAAATTATATGCATAATTGATATAAATTTTAAATTTAAAGCCATATTTAAGAGATAAATTTCAAGATTTCCATGCATATTGATTTGAAAATCAAATTCCTTGAAATTTGTTATTGAATATATCAAAAGATCTTAAAATTATGAAGATATTAAATGTGCTCAATTAAAATTAGACTTAATTTCCTAAAACAAAAAGAGTCTTCCTATAATTTTGGATTGAATTTATTTGATTTCTGAAAGATATTATTGTGATTATTTTTAGAAATGCAAATATATCAATTAATTTGAAATATTCATTAATCAAATCCTAAGTCATGTAAGAAATTTAATCAAGTCTTATAAAAGTTATATAATGTAATCATTTCTAAAGTGTCCGTCATGAAATAAAAAAATTCAAAAAAGCAAAAATCTCTTATCTAGGTTCACTTCATCATTATTTTTATAGATACCTTAAAGGATGTAACCAGAGACTTTTGAAGTTTTCAATTACCAAAGGAGTGATGATACCATTGTTGTAGGAATACATTTGAATTAGGAAAATTAAATTAAATTAATTATTTAAACTATCAAAATATTCCCAGTTAACTTTCTGGAAACCTGAAAAATATGGTACTTGTTTGATAGAGAATTCAAAATCAGCTGAACTTTACTATTGGCGGTACCCCTCTATCGCATACCTAAAGCGAGATAACTCGATTTTAATTTTTTGCATTAAAATCAATTAAGCAAATCACCAAAAATTAAAGTCGAGTTATCTCGCTTTAGAGTTGCGATAGAGGGGTACCGCCAATAGTAAAGTCCAGCTGATTTTAAATTATCTATCAAACAAGTACCATATTGTTCAGGTTTCCAGAAAGTTAACTGCCAATATTTTGATAGTTTAAATAATTAATTTAATTTTCCTAATTAAAATGTATTCCTACAATATTAATTCCAAATTTTTATAAGGATAAAATCATTTTAATATTTAATCATCTATATAGCACTGAATACAATTTAATTATTAATAAGTCTTTTTAATCATTCATAAAAGTGTTTCATAAAAACCTCAATGCATTCAAGTTTAAGTTTTGGATTTGAATTTTTTCATATTAATTTAATTTAGATTTTATACTTTAATATTTCCGATATATATATATATATATATATAATATTAGGAAAAAATAATTTATAATGTTGCTCTAATTTCTAGGTCTGGCCTTCTTGAATTCAGGAACTCAAGAGTCTTCAATAATAAATATTACTATCTGTAGCGTCGCATAATATAGGCAGCCAAACAACATGTGGCTCGACTCTAGCCCCTGACAGAATGCACCAACACACTCTCTGTTTATTCAATAGCCTCCTCTATAAATTCGAAAATAGCGTTTGATGCTTCATCTTTCTAATCGAGAACGATCTATCAAATTTATGTTACAATCAGAAATTAAGACGTTACCTAATTGTCTTGATCAAGCCAAAAGAATGTCAGATATGCGACACCGATTGGCTCCCAATGGTTAGGAATTTACTTTCCAGCACAGTTTATGATATGCGTAACCTTGTTTGTTACTACGAATTCTAAATCATGTAAATCATTTTGTTGTTTAATATATGAAATTTTAAAATAGAGTAATTAAATTATTCAAAATTTTATTATTCTTTATAATGAAAGTTTTGTCTCAAAAGTTTCCCATGTAAATTAAACATAATTTAAATAAATTCTACAACAATTAATTTATAATAAAAAGTGCGATTTTAATGAATTTCCCCTCTAATAACAAGCAAATCTTAAAAGTTTATCATATCATTTAGTACTAGAAAATTCATTACAATTTGATTAATTTACAATTATTTAAAACTGATTTTTTAGGACTAAAAACAAGTCAAATAATCTTTATTAGTTTAAAATTTTAAGTTTATCCTGCACAAAATTAGTTTATAGTTTTTTTTTAAAAAATGCCAATTTCAAAATTTATTATTCAATAGTTTAATATTAGATTCGCATCTAATGTTTAGACGTTGGTCACTCTACCAATTCTGAAAGGGTTGGGGGTTCGAAACCCACGGTTCGCTGATATATGTCCCTGGTAAAAAGCACGGATACTCATCCGGAGCTAGTATGACGTTAAATGGCAGCAGATGACCCGTCTTGGGAATTCGAACTGTTTATATGAATAAAGGACGCGTCTTTGGACGACAGTCGAGTTTGACGGTGACCACACTTTATGCTTCCGAAGGAAAGGTCGGGAGGAAGAGCCTTCAGCATTATTTCCTCTAAAAATTAAATTCTTAATAACTAAACAAACTAACTTGTTTAATATAAGAATTTTAAGCAATAATTGTAATCTAAGTTCAATTTTAGTTTATTTTACCTAACCTACAAGTTCGTCTCCGATGAAGAGCCCATCTTTTATTTTGATAGCTCCAATCATATCCTGCTCAAACATTTGGAGATGCGAAGGTTAGTTCTACTGCTAAGGCAAGGGTTATGGTGCAGATTATTATCCCACTGTCTATAGAAAATGATAAATTATACTGGGTATTATAATGCAATATAAATTGAGTTAGTCGTTGATTATTCTTACAGTCTTCATTTATTAGCTGAATCTAATTATAAAATTTATAATAATTAAATCAATTAAATGGAAACTTAGCAACTCGGTGGCCCAAGAAAACTCTTCAAGTACCATTTGGAATCGCAAATCAGAGATAGAGATAATAGACCACTCTTTTTCAGAAGAAACTTGAGATGGAGACTGAATTCGAGAGAGTATGCTCAGCCATTATCCAAGAAAGGTGTTCTCCGTGGCTACATAAAATACGGAATATTTGCTTATGCTTCATGGCACTATCTTGCTTATGGTCGTTAATAGGATTTTTCATGTACATCATTATGAGTTAAAAGGAGATATCATCACGGTGCCATTAATCATTTTTAATCACAATTAACACTGAAAATTTACTGAGTGCTTGAAATTCTCTGATGAAAGAAGATTAATTTTAAACAAACTTGATTTAGTATCTCTTTAATAGATGATAAGTCATTTAATTTCCTTACTTTTTTCTCTATAATTTTTATAACTATGAACAATTAATTCATTAATAAAATATAAAATTTCATTATCCAAGAATAACCCAGTTTAAATGAAAATGTAATTAATCAAATTATATAATAATTTATTGAAAATCCATTTACGAATAATTATGGATATTATTAGCTAATAATTAGAGAATCGGTTCTAAGTAATAAAACCTATTTTCTTCCCTAACCATCATTATAACAATAAATTTTTGAATAATTTGAGTAAACTTACATTTTAATATCATGCTAGAGAAAATTAAAATTTTTAATGATAAAATTATAATTTACAAAGTTATTAAAGCAGGTTACCGCACTCTTGACACAGCTAGTAGATACTAAAATAAGGAAGTGATTGATGAAACTCATTATAGAAATTTTCCTGATAAATTAAATATATAAACCTTAATGATAACATTTTTTGAAAGAATAAATAATAGAGATCTATATAAATGCTTGAAAATATATTGTATTGTTCGTTGTTACCAAATTCTGGATGGATGAGATAGAAGACGTAGAATTTGCTTGTAAAACATTATAATTATTTTAGAAACTATATACAATAGTATGCATTGGCCAGTCTTTACAAAAATTGACGTCCCTAGTGAACCAGATCAAGGCAAAGCTGCAAGCTACAAAAAGTTGAATATTCCTATACACAAAGTATGGCCATAACTTGAAGCTTTAGTTAAGCAAGGCTTAGTAAGAAGCATTGGCGTCTCTAACTTCTGCGTTTAAAGTCTTTGGGATTTACTGAAAAATACACCAGATATAAATTAATAAGAAATACTTCCTTAATGTATAAATGTAAATTTTATTCATATTTCTTTTCTATAAATTATAAATAAAAAAATTATTTTCTAATAGCTTGTAATATATATTCTAAGAATAATTTAAACATTTATAATTATAAAATCCCTTTTATTAGCAAAATTTACAAATACAATCAACAGTACTTTAAGTAAATCTTACATAAAATTTTTTCAGAATTGCTCAAGCTTCAACCTTTTTAAAGGTTGAAGATTGAACATAAATTAAGTTATATATTAATATAGATTAAAAGACATTAATACTAATATAGTTAAGTTTTAAGTATATTTATATTATTTCCTTTTATAGTTTTAAGATTCTTAAGTATCAATATATAAATCCATAAGGATTTTTAGGGTGCTTTATATTAATTAAAAACCCCAAAAACCCTTAATGAGTTTTATATGTGTTTTGATTGATGAGGGTAATGTTAGGGATTAGGGTTCTTTTTGATTAATTTCATTTTTTTATGTTAGATTCATATTGTTTTCAAGATGGAGATTTTTATTCTTTTATAATTTATCATCTCTACATCTATATTAATGTTATGAAGATATTAATTAACAAAAAGAATTTAAATGAAATTTCATTTTTTGTTTTCTTTCTTATCTAAATAAACTATCTAAATTTTATGAAAAATAATTCTTATAATTACTTGAGACACCATTTTTTGAAATTCTTTGGGTGCCAATATAGAATAAATCAGGTTGGTACTGGTACCAATTTGGTTTTGAACTAGATTGGTACTTTTCCATTAAAACCTCACTTAATTAAAATTAGGTACTGATTAAGTTTTGGTACTATTAAATTGGTACCAATTAAAATTAAACGAATTTAGTACCAGTACTAATTAAATTTAGTACTAATTTAATGGAACTATATTAATAAAAATGGAGATCAATCTCTGCAGTTTGTTACAGTTTCTGCAAACTTTATCTACGTATCTTTGCAGGGTTGACCTCCTATAAGATGCCCATATTTAATAGTATATTTTTAAACAATAGTATCCAGAACTCTATAAATTAAAATTTGAAGTTCATTAACAGGAGAAGGAACAAAGATGGAATCTGTAAGTACAGCAATGAAGAGGGTTGATGCTCAAGAAATGATCTCAAGACTTAGAACCAAGGAAGATCTTTATCGATACCTCACACAACATAGTAAGGATATTTGTTAATTTATAACTTAAAGTGTAGTTGGTTTATTCCTTTCAACCACGGATGGTACCAAAATATCATTCTTTAAGGAGATACTCTGTGATGAGAAGAAATCCATTAAAAACAATGCGATTAAGTTGATAGAGATTCCAAATTACCCAGAGATTTCCGTCCCCAATCTTTACGAGAATGCTATGAAAGATTAAGAGTTGGTAGTATACCTTCCTACAAAGAAACAACTCTCTAATAAGCTTCCAGAAAGGGCTTCTTCTTTGGTATTCTTGGTGCATTGAGAGAAGATTATATCAGAGAGATTATTGAAGAAGCTCATAAGAAACGCTATTCAATTTCTCCAGAAGATTAAGAGAATCAAGGCATACTTATAAGTGAGGCTTGGCATGAAGAGCTTAAGAAGCATCCTTATCTCTCTAGTAAGCTTTGATTCATAACTTTGTAGGGTAAACCTGGAACTGGTATATTTTTTATGAAAGAACATGCAAAAGTTCACAGAGAGAGAAAGTCATAGACTCTACATGAAGTGAGCAAGAGACTTTATAAAGATGTTTAAATGCCAGATGAAATGAACATAGATTCAGGAGCAGGTACTAAGAGAAAAAAATATGGGTCCAAGCAAGCCATAAGAGGAAGAAAAATAAGAGAAGGCTCTTTTTTTAAGGGCCCTTTTATATATGTGAACTATTTCATTCATTTAAGTCTCAAACTTATTAATAAAAATTCATTCTTCCTTTCCTTGCACAAATTGTTGTTTTATCTACGTTCACTCTCTTACAGCTGCTTTGAATCAAGCATACTGTATCGATGGGCAAGCCATGCATAAGATGATACAGCAGCAGTTTCTTGTAGTGAGTGTTGGTTTAACTCCAGTAGAATTCTATTCCGTTAAATTAAGGGCTATAAGGAACGTTATAAACAGGAGTTATCTTTAACTCTTCATAAGCTTTCTTAGACTCCTTAGTCTTATGAACTGATAAGTTATCAACAAACAAGATTATTTCTTAGTTTCTATACTTCTCTCTGAGTTTATGTGGGAACTCTATATACTACTCTCGCTTAATAGAGCGAGGGTGAATAACATAACTCTCCAAACCTGAATCTTCACTTATTCCAGCTAAAATTGCATGGGTGACTACCTTCAATTTTTAATCATAGACTTCTATATTATCATACTTCTTATACCAAGACTTATTAATAAAGGTGTTGAAGGTAAATACAGCTTCATCAGCGTGTATGAACTTGATGTGCTTGTCAATAGCCCTCTGCATTTAATCATATATATATATAGTTAAATTATTACTATAAAATGGCACTGTAAAATCAATCACTCTCTTCACTCTGTTGACAGTCTTGAAAGTAATACCATTTCTTCTATAAATTTTGGATATAGTTTAAGAAGAGTTACGCATGTCAGCAAACTAGCGATGAAACATCACAGCTCGCTAGTCTAATGGAAAGTGTGCCCAATATTTCAAAGTCATCGAGTCGCAGAGGTAGTCAATATGGACCTATGATAATTCTTTTTTCTTGCATGATGTTTTCATGAGCCTGAGTTATAATGCTAAACAGCTAACAAGCAATTATACCTACAATTGAGGCACTCTTGCGTAGGAGTCTAGCTATGGCTATAATAATTCATTACTGGTTTTACTTAGTGTATATTAATACTTATACCATACCTAAGCTTAAACAGAAAATCTAAATATTATTCATCATAAATATACCCTTAATTTCGCTAATTTCTATTTCTCATTTTGCAAATTGGCCTAATTTCTCTACTAACCTCAATAAGACCCTAACTATACCTTAAAAATCAAAGCACTTATAAACCTCACTAAGAGGTTTTGGGGTTTTAAGTGCGATAAAGGGGTACCACCAACAATATAGTCCAGCTAATTTTGAATTCTCTATCGAAAAAGTACCATATTGTCTTGGTTTCCACGAAGCTAACTGCCACAAATTTTAATTATTATTTAATTTAATTTAATTTAATTTCCCAAATCAAATGTATTCCTACAATATTGATCTTGAAATTAAAATATAATATTTATTTATTAATATTTAAATATATTTAAAAAATGGAAAGTTAAAGATATAATAGTCCTATCTTCTCCTTCCCCTGCAGCCAGAAATCTTTTAAGCATGGATTTTATAGTTTTATAAGACAAAAATGATTTACATAAATCATTCTATTGACAAATTCAGATTGGTAATTAATTCATAGCGAATTTATAAATCCATATAAATAGTTGATAAGAAGCTTTGGATAGCAGCAAATGTGCCTTAAATATTTCAAAATTAAATTTTGATTTATATAATCGATTTTTTAATACACTTTCATTAAAAACTAATCAAAATGGGATATTATTTTATGAGAAAAATAACTCAATGTTAAATTTATCATAATGAAACAATAAACTAAGAGTTTCAAATTTTAAATATTTCTAGTTAGAATATACAAAATTTTGCTATTAATAATTAAAGTTTTTATCATTAGAAATTGATGTAACCAGGAATATTTATAAGTAAAAGTTCTAAGTTTATAATAGCAAATTATTAATTTTTAATTTTAACAGTTAAAAAATAAAACATTTTTTAAATCATTTTTATTCTATTTTTTTAATTTGGTAGGTTTTATCAAATATATTTTTAATTTACTTTGATGAAGTTTTCTTGCGACTTTCATTCTAATAACTAAATTAGAAATACTTAAAAATAATTAAATGAAATAAATTTTATATTTTTGAATGAAAGATACTATTTCTTTAGATGAATAAATTATACATGTTATTTTTAATATATTTTATTTTTTAATAATCATTAAAAAAATGAAGATTAGTTATATTACTTGTTATTTTAAATTTTCATATGTTAACGAAACATTCAAAACCCCAAAACCCTTTCAGTAGTTTGATTGAGTTTTTGATTGATAAAAGTAGACTATTAGTGCATACTTTATTAGGGTTTAATAGGGTTTATGTTGAGGATTAATGTTTAAATATTAGTATTTTAAGTGAGTATGACAAGCGAGTTTTTAAAATATTTCACACAAACATAAGCTTAGAGTCATGTGGCAGTTCTCTGAATTTTATCTTTCTAAGTTGAAGTTTGATTGTTTCTATTGTTTGTTAATTCTCTTAGCTTGGCTTGATAATAGTTGAGTATGCAAGTTCTCTGAGACCTCCATTTATTTTATTTTTATCGAGATATTGTTGGATTCTTTGCTTAGAATCTCTCTCACCCCTGCAGCTAAAGTAATCGTTTCTTGGCATGTCGCTCTCTATTATTATTACTGTAAGAGCCCAGATATCCCATTAAGTGTCTCCATCTCTCCAATCCTCTCTCTCTGGGAAATATCCAGGAGTGCCGTATACATTTCCTCATGCAGAAGGTTGCACTCTTTGAGCTCTGTTGAAGTCAATAATATAAACTCTAAGAGGCTGAAAGTTCATAATGATGTACTCTGGCTTTAAGTCTCTATGAACATAACCTAACTTGTGAAGTTCTTCAATCCCTTCAACTATCTGCTATACTATCTAGCTAATTTATCTCTGACATCTATTGTCAGATAAAAAATCTCTGTAAGTCGTTTCAAGTAAAGGAAGCCTGAAGGCTACATGATCTTTACCAAGTAAAATAGCATCAAGCTAGATGATATGCCTACACTCATTTAACTTTGCCTTTTAAAGAGCATAATACTCATTAGCAAATTCCATTTGGAACTTGTCATCAGCAAGGAAGTAATTGAAAGGATATATCTTGTAAGCATTTTAGTCATCAGTAATAACTCTCTTCTCTATTTATCTTCAAGAGTGAGGTAGGTTTCTAAGCAAGAATCTAAGTCAATAATTTTTAATATGGGAATCTTCATTGCCTCTATTTTAACCATGATTTTATTGATCTCAGAGACTGGAAAGTTCTTGACTGCTTTCTTCATTTTAACTTACTTCTAGACTTCAACTCTAAGAGACTCCACTGGGTTTCTTGATCTCCTCTTTTAGAGGATCTATTCCCTGTAGGTTCATGAATAAAGACAAAACTTTAATTGTGCTTTTTCTTTAAGCGCACTTTGAGGTCTCTAGTATGAGAAT
>ARYC01005709.1:0-37669 GCA_000711775.1 Oxytricha trifallax | reverse complement strand
TGAGAGATATACACAACGATATGCCAAGGTTATATCTCAAGCATTAAAAGAAAGATGGGAAGTATGTCTGTGAGTTCTGTGAGAAAACATATTCTCATACTAGAGACATCAAAGTGCACTTAAAGAAAAAGCACAATTAAAGTTTTGTCTTTAATCATGAACCTACAGGGAATAGATTTCTCTAAAAGAGGAGATCAAGAAACCCAGTGGAGTCTCTTAGAGTTGATGTCTAGAATTAAGTTAAAATGAAGAAAGCAGTTAAGAACTTTCCAGTCTCTGAGATCAATAAAATGATGGTTAAAATAGAGGCAATGAAGATTCCTATATTAAAAATTATTGACTTAGATTCTTGCTTAGAAAGCTACCTCACTCTTGAAGATAAAATAGAGAAGAGAGTCATTACTGATGAATAATATGCTTACAAGATATATCCTTTCAATTACTTCCTTGCTGATGACAAGTGCAAAATGGAATTTGCTAATGAATATTATGCTCTTTAAAAGGCAAAGTTAAATGAGTGAAGGCATATCATCTAGCTTGATGCTATTTTACTTGGTAAAGATCATGTAGCCTTCAGGCGTCCTTTACTTGAAATGACTTACAGAGAATTCTTATCTGACAATAGATGTCAGAGATAAATTAGCTAGATAGTATAGCAGATAGTTGAAGGGATTGAAGAGCTTCACAAGCTAGGTTATGTTCATAGAGACTTAAAGCCAGAGAACATCATGATGAACTTTCAGCCTCTTAGAGTTTATATTATTGACTTCAACAGAGCTCAAAGAGTGCAAGCCTCTGCATAAGGAAATGTATACGGCACTCCTGGATATTTCCGAGAGAGAGAGGATTGGAGAGATGGAGACACTTAATGGGATATCTGGGCTCTAGCAGTAATAATAATAGAGAGCGACATGCCAAGAAACGATTACTTTAGCTGCAGGGGTGAGAGAGATTCTAAGCAAAGAATCAAACAATATCTCGATAAAAATAAAATAAATGGAGGTCTCAGAGAACTTGCATACTCAACTATTATCAAGCCAAGCTAAGAGAATTAACAAACAATAGAAACAATCAAACATCAACTTAGAAAGATAAAATTCAGAGAACTGCCTCATGACTCTAAGCTTATGTTTGTGTGAAATATTTAAAAAACTCTGTTGTTATACTCACTTAAATTACTAACATTTAAACATTAAACCCCTACATAAACCCTATTAAAACCCTAATAAAGTATGCACTAATAGTCTACTTTTATCAATCAAAAACTCAATCAAACTACTGAAAGGGTTTTGGGGTTTTGATTAGGAGCAGTACTGGTTACCTCTGGGGGGCCCTTGTCCCTGGCTCTCTTGCACCTCCTTCATCTGTAGCTGCTCCTGTTTTCCATTCAATGCCAAAAGCAGACATATTTCCTCCACACTTATATATAATAATTATTAGGAATATTATTAATAATACCATTTTTATTAATCAAGTTTGGATTTTTAATTTCTTCCTATTTAGTAGGTATAATTTGTTCCTAGTCGACGTTTTTATTTACCAGTCGGAATAGATCGGTATGCTATTTTTGTTTTGGGTATGTTAAAGCTTTTTAGTCGTCTTCCCTGTCTGAGACTTCTTCTACTTCTCCTGATGACTCTGAAATGTCAGTTGAGGGTAAGAATTCTGAAAAAGATCCATCGCTTGAGTATTCAAGCTCGTAGTCTTTTTATATTTGTTTGGCAGCTTTGAGGTATTCTGGTACTGCCCTTTGAGCTAAATAGTCTCTTGAGTTTGAGGGTGAGGGAGGTTCGATGGGATATTTAGTAGGTGGTAAGATGAAGGAGGTATGGGTTTGGTTGAGTATTCTTCCGCAGAGTGTTTTTGAACCACTTGAATTGAAGTGATTCTTTAGATCGTCAGTTGCGTGCGTCTTTTCATGTGTTTAAAGTTATTTACATTGAGTATGAGAGTTATTAGTAAAGTTAAAGTAAGTTCCTATAGATTAGATCTGTGTTTTAGTTTCTGGAGCTTAGTAATGAAATTTAATGCTTGAGCTTTGATGAATCAACTAGACCGTTTTGAATGATGGTTCTTATCATGAATAGGAGTTTACCTATTGTTATTTGTACGCATTCATCTCTATCTGTGATGAGGTTGTAGATTAATTGGGATATCTCGGCGAAGTCATGTGTTTTTTCACCAGGAATATTCTAATCCCTTATCTTAATCGACACAGCTCATTCATATATAGCTAAAAACCCCAAGCTAAATACTAATTTATACAGTAACAAGAAGTTCAATCTAAAAGCTTAAGGAGTCTTGTATTAACTTAATTGATGGTTAGCAGCATACGACTATGGTTTTGGATCCAAGAAGAGTAGTGAGTTAAAATTAAATTAAAAGAAGTCTTCTAGGAGTACTCTCTAAAAGAAATTCAAATCTTAAAAGAATAAGTCGTTAGTTTAAGCTTTAAGGAGGGGTAAATTTTAGCAGAAAACCAACAGTTTAATATCCTATAATAAATGAAATATAGTGAAGCAAATCTAAAGAATTTTGAATCTTTCTTAAAAAAGCAACTTTAATATGTAAGTAAGTTTCCCTATTTTAACTAATACTAATAAACACTTTTAAAAATTCAAGTTGAAAAGTGATAGAAATTTAAATAATAATAAGTCGAAAAAGATTTTAGTTTAATATTTGGATCTTTAATTTCTTCAATTAAGCTTAATTTGTAATAAGATCAATCCGTTCTCACAAATTTTCTATATTTTGTAGTTTTCAACTTAATTTATTGAATCTTATATCAATTGAAAAGTTGAATGTTTTAAATTAGTGAGTAAATCACTCGATAATTTTTTTTTGAAATTAATTTTTTGTAAAGCCCAATAGTTTTAAATTGAATTGAGTTATGGTAATTCAGGTAAATTATAGATATTTTTAGCTCCGCATTTAAATATTTATTGTTTGATTTCTACTGATTGATGAAGTCTTTAGTTATCCATGAACAATAAAATTTTATTACTTTAGCTTTATCGAAAAAGGGCTTACAAAAATTCTTTGAATTAAGTTTTTTTTATTGATTGATTACAAATAAAAGAATTTTCAAGTCCATATTTTAATGAAATACCAGGAACCATTGCTATTTAAGAATGTTGTTCTCTTATATCTTTTAATTCAAATCTCTTGTACATTGCTCTTCAAGAATATTACTTAATAGTCTTACTATCGAATAAAACTTCATCAACAAATATAATTCTATATTCCAATTCTAAAAAACATGATAGTTTTCTCCTTTATATATCTGTTAATTAAATTAGACCATCTATTACATTTAATCTATGAGTTTTTAGGTTAAAGTAGACAGATTTAAATTTTTATTTACAGTTTTCTTAAATAGGTGGCCTCAATTTTAACTTCTGGAAATTATCTATGAAAAAGTAAGCATCTATCTCTAAGAGAATAAACTGAACATTACAGTAAAGTCTTACTAGATAATTAATATTCTTCAATTGTTTAAAGCTTCTATTTTATGTTGAGAAAGCTAAATTTAATTTAATGATTAATTTTAATGCTGAGAAATATATTTCTAAACGAAATATTCTGAAATATTTAAATTCTAAGCTATAAATTTGATATTCTAATTGTTTTTTATTACTATAAAACTATGGAAGTTCCACATCTTAAGAGGTATATATTTTAATGGCTTATAAACTGTAAACGTCAATTTTTATTCATTTTTAATTAACTTTGTTAAAGTTTGACAAAAATATCAACAATATTATTGAGCATAGGGTACCGATGAATCACGATTTTTACGCGGTAGTCTTCCCCTATGAAATTTATTTGCAAAATTCAGAATTTGAGATTTTCAATTGACAGAGTTAATTTGTAATGGGAAATTGGCTTTATTAATAACAATAAATCATGCATGCTAATAACGATGGATGTAACTCAAACCCAGACTTGCTTATACCTAAATCTTGTGGAATATGGCTAAGTCAACTTATGGAATGATCAAAGCTAAATACTAAAGACACGATTTTTGATGTTGATACAGCAAACAAGTATGCAGGCAATAGAGAGAGCAGATCATTATGATTTGAGCCACATCAAGAACAAAATTTCCACAAATCTTTCTGGAACCAACGAGGAGGACTCATCAACCAGTGATAAATATTATACAATTTCTTTGAAAAAGTATTAAAACAAAGTCTTTCAACCACGGAGTATATATTAACAATGTACTTTAGAAATGATTATATGTTATCAATGCTATTTTTACATAGAGGCCAATTGTTTACTAAATATTTTAATTTATAATTCACCAAACTTTTATTGTTTTTTTTCTAATTACTATTTTATCTTTCGCTCACATTCGCGGAGTTTAGAGTCACCACATTTTCATGAAATTTAACTCAAAGATATATAACATTTTTAAAAGAATATCTAAGCATATAATTTAATTGATAATATTATATCAATGAATTAAAAACATAATTCTTTTGGGGGGAAGTTTCCTGCACTCGAGGAAGTTTCCTGCACGCTTTAATTTTTTTATGTTAAATTTAAAAAATTTGACATAAATTAACAAAATTAATATTTTTTTACCCATTAAATATTAAGAGCATATCGCTCATCATTGAAGTAGTTAAAGAAAATATAGTCTAACATTATAAAGGCATGGTAAGAACAAGAAAAATTCAATCAGAATTTCAATAAAAATTGGATAAAATATTTGGAATTACTATAACAGAACCTATAAATATTAGATGAAAAATGTCAGAGTTGTTGGAATCTGAAGAGAGATATTGACTATTGATTAAAAAATTAAAGTATAATTAAATGTTGAAATTAGTCCTGAAGTTAGTTGATAGTTTTTATAAAGATTAATTTAATTAAAAAATAAAAATTAAAAAAATTTAAAAGAGTGCAGGAAACTTCCCTAAAATTTTTTTTTATCATAAACCGGTGCAGGAAACTTCCCCCCCCATTCTTTTTATTTAATACTTCATCGTTTTATGCTTTGATCTTAAGCATTATTTAATAAAGTTAGATTAAATTTATTTGACTAATCTACTAGGTAATTTTTTTATATTTAATTTTATTTATAAGAATTTTAAATTACTTTCTTGATGGAAATCTACAATTTAAATATGAATTTCTTTTTATTGTCAACTCAATTATATTTATTTGCCAAACTTTACAAAAATACTAGATTAGTTAGCTAGTTTTAAGTATACTGTAACAATTATTAGAAAACTTAATTTCTTTATTTTGTTGTTAAATTTGTTATAGAGAGAGCATTTCTTGTTAGTCATTAACTTCTTTAGGGATTTGTAATGAAGAGGGCAACTTGTAAACTTGTATTTTAATATATTTAAAAGTTGATATTTAGTCACTAACTTTCAAAATTTCAATATAAAAGATTTTTAATTATTTTGAGTAATTACGAATTGAAGCTTAACAATCTGTATTATAAAACATTTCAAAAATTTGAAATGGAATTTACAATTTGTAAGAAAGTTAAAAAGTTGTGAGGATAGTAGAATGATCACAAAAGCCTAATTTTTAAAACAAAACAAGAAAATTTTAAATAAGATATATTTAACAATACATTAACATGAACCCATAGAAAAAATGATGTTCAGAAATATTTGAAATAAATTTTTATAAAAAAAGACAAGAACACTATAAGAAATATAAAGAAATAATTAAAATTAATACCCTGACATGATTAATTTATAATTTAATGATTAAATTAAATCATTTCTTAAAAGTTGTACATATATTCTTCTGATTTTAGATTGATAATACTAAATTTTATAAATCTAACTGTCAATTTATACAACCTATTTAACTTTAGGGTTTTGGGGCTTATTTAAATATGAATTTTTGATTACTTTAACAAATTTTCCTATTTCAATTCTATTTAGCAAAAATAAAAATATATTTTATACCATATTAGGAGATAACTCAAAATAAAATAATTTTGAGTTAGCTCGCCAATTAAATAATATTTGTTATAATATAAAAAATAATTTAAATTATCGATAATTAATATAAAACTTGTCAAATTTTTGAATATTTACAAAACCTTTCTGTTCTTTGTGACATCATCCTCCTACTTTAATTTTTATTTTTTTATATTGAAAGTATATTAATTATGAGAAGCTATTGATGCAAAACCAATGCTTAATTTTTACTACTTTCGATACTTGTATAAAGCATATTCCTAGAATTTTAGTTATTTTGTAACATTTGATATTTCCTGATATTTTTTCAATTAATTATTTTAATGTAAAAATTCAATTAATGCAATTCTAAGAATATTATTTATGATAATTACCGCTTTAATCATATTTTAGTAGATTTCTTTTGAGGGAAAAATTACATGTTAATAAATATTAAATTATAATCTCAAACTTTAAACTGGTTTTTATTTTTCTTAATCTTGTTGCATTTTATCATTATGAATACTTGTATCTATTTCATAAAATCAAGGAGTTTCATTAATTTTATATAAAATTGAATGTTAATTTAGCTTTTATTTTCATTAAATCAAATCTTTATATGACTTTCAATTATTTCATATTTTATTGTTACTATTAAAAAGTTTAAACTAGTAAAATATTTATTGATAACAAGACGCTGCTTTCTGAATTATATTGTGCAAATGATTACTTTAGTAATGAGAAAGTATTTTCCAAAATATTATCTATAATTATATTCATAGCAAGAGGATTTTATTATTGCATGCTTAACACAACTAATAATTCAGTACTATCCATATTTTATTTATAATTACGATCAAAGAAACAATTTGATTAAAGACAATAAAATATATTTTCTAACAGTTCATTAAACTGAAGATTATTTAAGCGATTCTACTATATTTTGTAATACTAGTATTGAGTTAATATCTTAATCATATTAAAAGCAAACAAAAAAATAAATAAAATGTATTATACCAAAAGCTTATGATTTAAAGCATACAAAGAAGGAAAATGTAAAACAAAACCAAATAAATTAAAGGGTCTTATAAATAATTGCTCTTTATAATTTATTTCTTCTTCATCTTCTTCTACCTATTAGCAAATCTAACTTCTACAAAATTTGCCATTATATTGCAATAATTTTAAATATTTTAGAATCTGTAATGAAATTTGCTTGTCTTATGAATCAAGATCAGAAAAAAATGAAATCCTTTAATTTATATTTTTTTTAAAAAATCTGAAAAATTAAATTAGATAATTGTTAATATTCAAAGTTTTAATTAGATTTACATAAAAAAGCTTTATACATATCTATATTGTTTCTTGTTTATAAAAATTGAGAAATTTAATAGAATATATTTTATATGGGTCAAAGCAAAGTTAGTACAAGTTCCTGCAAAATAGCAATTATCAGGTTAATTTTGGTGATACATTTAATAAAGATAACCTGCTTAACACCTGTATATAAATTTTTTCTATCATATTTTTCCTTATTTTCTTCTTAGTTTTTGCGAGTATTTACTATATTAGGGAAGTGTTACCATTTTAGATAAGAAAAGGGTATTTGCAATTTATAAAATTAATGCATTTATATACAAAGATTTATATATTTTATATAATTAAGAACAATGCTATCCTGTATATGATCAATAGAAACAATAGTTTTTATTGATCTATTTGAATTAGTAAGCTTTGTCTGTACACATAAATAAATCATCATTAATATAAAGCTCCTATGGTATGTTTCAATTTTTTGGAGATATCATCAATTTATTAATAAAATGTATCATTGATGTAAAAGTCGGATAAAAAGGTTTTTTAATTTGCAAGCTTAGTGTAAGTCTTTGAAGATTTATTAAATTGAAATGATATAAACTTGATGAACTTAAGTTTGTATGTTGAATATTACTATAAAAATAATTCTTAGACATAGAATCATGAAAAATTTTTACTAAAATAAAATTAATGCAGAAATTAGATATAAAAGGTTGCATTGTTTTAATTATTACTATGATCAATTATTTAGATGCTTTATTTCATTTCCAAAAGAGGTCTATCATGGTCAAACACAGTGATTATTGCCATAAAATTCCAAATCAGCTTGTCTGTACATATCTTTTGCACAAAGCTATAAGTTCAGTGTTGTTTTAACGAATGCTCTTTTACTGGAGCTATCACCACATTCTCGATTCTATTTTAGGCCATGAAATCTTTGACAAAGACTTTTTTATTGTGATAATGAACTTTTGAAAAACGATGTCAGTTATTGAAGCCCTTTCTCAATTTATTTTACCAACTGTTGTAAGCTTCAATCACATGCTCTCATCAACCTCCTCGTGCTTGTGTTTTATATGATTTGTGTGCCAAATGTCTAGAGGTACATTGAAATTCTACATATCTGCTTTTTAATATAGGCTTTTTAACCATCAAGAAAATCCTTCAAGAATATCATCGTTTTTAGCTTATCTGGTGGAATATAGTTACTCTCTACAAAAGGTATGATTACAGAATCTTCCAATTAAATCTGAGGATGTCATCAAATGATTTTTTATATGAGCTTGTGTTTAAGCTCCTTAAAGTGATGTTATCGGACATCATCTCTCTCCATCTTAGCTAAATATTAAATAATTCTAAATTAACTTACAATTTTGAACATTATTTCTGATTAGTTGTTTTGAATCCTGAGGAGATTCATCAGTCTCTTATTGAAATTCGTCAATTTTTGCCACCACCAATAATGATCAGAATTTAATTTGATAAAGTTAATATCAAATTTTGGAAAGTAAATGAAAATATATTTGTGTTATACCATTTAATATAAATTTTAAAAGATAAATTTTGAGTAAAATCTCACTTTTCTAAATAAAAATGAGTAATTTCTCATTATACTTAAAAATCACTAGCAAATATTACTTATAGCTATTTTAAAGTATACTTTTGAGTTGTCACACTGGTTAAGTTTCAAATATTTAATAAAATTGTGTATGAACTTACAATATTCTCGAGGCCACCTTAACGAGTAGTGTATGCAATATTATTGTTGATTTTGTTACTACTTATATTTTCCTTATAGAGCTAAGAAGCAGTGATATGGTACTATAGGTACCTATGATTGAGAGGGAAGGTCATACTCTCAATGAAAATACATACTAACTTCTCTAACATTTAAAGTCATGAGAAGCTACGTTGGAATAATTTAAGGACAGATTTTTCTCTAGTGGACTTGATTCTTTTGCCATTCTTTCGTTGCAGTTGTTGATGAATAAAGTATTTTCAAACCTAATACTGAGATACCTCACGAACTATTAATATAGTCTTGTTGCTTGTCAAGATTCTGCTTTTTTTCAATCATGGAGTAGTTCCATACCTCAAAACTTAACCATAGGTCCTTAAACTATTTTGCATTTTTTAATGCTAGTTTTACATTATTTAAACTTACAAGCTTGTGTTTTTCTAATTATTAATTAACGCTTTGAGTTAAAAGAAATTATGAATTTATAATTTTGGATTGAATAGTAAAGATATATATTCTTTCTTAAACATTAATCTTATGAAAATTTTTTAATAATTTTTTCTTTATACCTAACTCTTACATATGATAGTCAAAAGTTATGTATTATGAGAAAATGTTTACTTTGATAAGGCAGCTTAACCAATTATTTGAATCTTAGATTGCAAGAATTTTTTTAAAATAAAAATGTTGATCAAACTTTTTATAATTAAATCCATTTTTTATAATAATTATTCATATATAAATAACTATACTCATTATTTTATCTCTAAGAATATATAAAAATTTTCTCTTTATCTACTTTAATTTCAGTTTTTCAAAAAATTAAAAATTGATATTTATCAGAAAATTTTAATGAGTCTACATCTTCCCACAATTAATGAATAGACAATAACTATTTTGATTATTATACTCTAATAAAAACATAAATATTATCAACTATTTATAGTAGATAGAAGTTTTTCGTTATCTTACAGCATAAACTGATATTGATTAAACAGTTTCTCTTCTTAATTTGATAAAATTATCCTAAATGTCAAATGGTATAAAATTAAAATCTTATATTTAATATATTGAAGTTTTTCAGCTGTGATCTTTATTTTATGGCTTCATCTTGTTTAAAATGGAACAATTTATTTAAATTTGTTTATGATTTGTTGTCTTTTTATTAGTAAGTAGAGGCTGGTGTATTCAAATAGTCCAATATTATTTTTCTCTAAAATAGTGTCTCTGGCTATATATTTAAATGACTTAGTTTACAAAAATTCTAGTTTATTTTCAAATCATAAATTCAAACACTCAATAAAATTTAATACTATAAAACTATTGATAACCAGTCATAAATTTAATAAGATTTATTAAGTATAGAAATCATTAAGTACAGAACATGAATTATAGATCATTAATTATACTTTTTTTAAATATAAAACTCTGCATTAAATGATGATTTTATTGATAAATTTCTCACTTAATATTATATATCTGATTATTTTCTATGATTGTTTTTATCCTCAATCAAGAAGTAATTATAAATATATATATTGGAATAAATCATCTATGTCAATAATTAAAATAATTGCCTTAGTTTAATTTTTTAAATTAACTTTTAAATTTAACAAAAATAGATGTAGAATAAAATAATTGAAATTTAAAGCAGTTTATGATTTGAAATTTAATTTAATTAGTAACTTCTAAAGTGATATTGATCTTAGATGCTATTAAGAATAACTACTAAATTTTATTTTTTTCATTTGAGTATAAAAGTGTAAATATCGATAATCATCAATTGAAGGTATTAATGATAAAAACATTAATGGGTATTAAAAATCATTAATTAATAATATAAATTTATTTACTATTTACTTATTCTCGTCATTTATTTCATCTATATAATATAAATTAAGTCCATCAATAGTTAATTTTTAGCATGTTTAAGAATGAGTACCACAACTAACGATCACTAAAATAAAATTTACCAGCCTAAAAATACAAAACCATGTTTATCAATAATCATTAAAAGTGATATAAAATGAAAAATATTTTAAAGTTGTATAAAAATATTCCATTAAAGGGTCTTTTTATACAAAATTGATTATGTAAAGTTTTTTATTGATTTATACAATTAAGTAAATTTCTATTCTGATTTTAACAATATTTTAATACTTAATCTTTAACCATAAGGTTTTTTATAATATAATTTGTCTTATGATAGTAGTTAAACACTGATGCTTATGTTTTCTTATTTGCAAGATATAATAGAACCTAAAATAATGTTAAAAAAAAGCAATTAAAAATGGAGTTTATCTGATAAATATGTAAAATAATATTGGGAAATATAGCCATTATTTCTAAAGAGTAATAATTGATATTTTACCGTTTGTATTATTATAAAAAACATTGTTTGAGTTTGAAATAAGTGATAATTTAAAAAGCGATTCTATTGAATTTGGCGAAAGGAACTTTTGTATTGCATTATGAGTTATAATGAGCAAAAGTAGTTCAAAAATCGCGAATATTTAAATTCTAAATATAAAATTAATTATATAATTTAAGTATTATTCAAACATTAGTGAATCGCATAATGAAATAAAAAAAAGAGATCAAATATTAAAAGAGATCTATATATAAAAACACTTTTATTAATTACACTTATATACATAATAAATAGGGGCCATTTATTATTATATATTGCAATAGGATTTTTACAAATATTTACCTACCTTATTGTTTTTCAACTTTTAGTTGAGTATTGCGGTACACCAGATTATATTGCTTATGAAACTGTTTATATTCGTACCCATTTTCTAATGATTGAATGAAGATTTCTCGAGATGTGTTTATTTTAATTTTTCAACCATCTCCAGAAATTTAAGAGCAATAATCTTTTTTTTAGTCTTCTTGTGCGCTCACTGAAAAAATGTGTAAACAATAAAAGTTTATTGAAACATTAATATAAAATTTATTATAATTTTTATTTATATTTATATTATAATATGTAATATGGGCTCAAGTGGTAAATTTATATACTTAAACTACTTGCGCCAATTTTATCATATTTTTAAAATATTAAATTATTTTTTCTAAAGACTTAATTCTATTTATTGAATATTATTTCAAAATTACAAATATTAAAATGAGGAATAAATTAAACATCATTTCTATTTCATAATTTAAATAAATATACTTATAGTAGTAAATTAAAAATGTTAATATATCTATTTGGCTCAAACAGCAAAAATATAGGTTTTAATAATTATTTCATCAATAATATATATTTTATAATAAATCATACATATTACTAATAAATTTTAATGCAGAGTATTTTAAGCAAGATTAATTCATTTGTAATATTTTATTTCTATATTTCAGATAAATATTATAAATAGACTGAATATTTATATTCAAGTTATGCATTAATTTTTTTAAGCATAATATAAACATTAATTTAAATAATTTTAATTTCCAGTAAAAATGAGATTCGTATCAGAAAATTATTAGTCTTCTAAATTTTCTTAGATCAATTTTTGTATAATTTAATTTTCATTGATATAAGGATTAATTAATATACACTTTAATAGAATCAGTCATAAGTGAGTTAATTAAGATTAAAAAGGGATTGAAATTTTTATGTAAATCAATAAATTTTAATCATGTGATATAATATGGAATATTTAAAAAACAGCTTGAACATTTTTAAGTCAATTTTTTAATATTATTTTACTCTCAATTACTAAATAGTTTGATAGTATATCCTCTATCTTAGTTATAAATAAATATAATATTATAGTTTACTTTAATTGGTCAATTTTTCGTTACCTTTGTTTAATCTAAAATATTTGATTTCATTTGTTTTGGTTCTTTTATCTCCTTTAACATACTTCCTTCTAATCATAAATGAGAAATATTATTGCTAGTAAAATATGCCCTAAATAATATAGGCATATTTTTGTTTATAGAGTCTTTTAATAAAGGAATTAATGTTAGTACTTAGAGATTATAGATTCCTTTATTCTGAATGTCATTTTTATCAAAATAAGCTTAATAAGTGAACTATAGTAATGAATAATATAAGCTCGTTTTTATTAATTAATGCATAAAAAAGTTTTATTCTTTCAATAAAAGTTATTTGCACAATTACAATCTTTTTAGTAATTCAAGAAAAATAATTAAGATTTTATTATTATTTTTTTCTTCAAATTTTAATATATATTCTTTCACTTTTTAATTAAAAAATTAAATAAAACCTCGAGAGTAAAATATAAAAAATATGGGTTATTATATATTAAGAGAAACTATTTTATTATCGATTAATAGCTTTTACTTTATTATTATTAAATTAGACTTTATTTTAAATTATTGATCATTTATCAGTTTTTTATATAATTCAATAATAATATTAAGCGAGTATGATCATATTGAGGAGCTCTTTGTAAAGAAATCAAAAATGCAATTAATTAAAATTATGATCATTTCAGAGTATACTAATATTTTTCCAACTGTAAAGATTATGAATTAGATTAAAGATTAAAATTAGCTACATTAAATTATTGAAAAAACACTTTATTTTTTCGCTTTTCCTGACTAATTTGTATTTTATGTAAAATCTCCAGACTCTAATTCTTAATGATTTTAGTTAAATTACTGCTGTTATAGTTACTGTATTTTTTATTGTTTCATTTATTTTTCACCTTTATTTTATTTAGAAAGACAAACTGAAGATATAGTGAAGATATTTTAGAAATTTTTTTAAAAAAACTTGAAGTCCACTATAGATACATCATTGAGCCTGCTTCAATCTAATTCATAATCTTTACAGTTGGCAAAACATTAGTATACTCTGAAATGATCATAATTTTAATTCATTGCATTTTTTATTTCTTTACAAAGAGCTCCTCATTTTGATTATACTCGCTTAATATTATTATTGGAGATTATTCATTTATTGCTAAATTTTTTATTCAAATCTTTATTATTTGAAATATTAATTATTTTTCTTAATTTATATAAAATCTCTTATATTTGTAGAAATTTTACTTCTATGTTATTAAGAATTTTTTTACTATCTTGGATTATTTAGGGGAGCTATTTTCAATAATTAAATAAGAAAAATGTAGAAAAAAAATTTATTTATACTAAAGATACAGAGAATTGATTATCAAATAAATAATTATAAAATTACAAATAGTGTACTATTTTTAATTATTAGGGTTTATATTATACTTTGATCTTATTTTTTAAAAAATTCGAATAACTATTTTTTTTAAAGTAATATTTAAATTATAGATGTTAATTAGTGTTTTATAAATAATTATATATTAATAATTTTACTCTTTTATATTTAATCAACAAAAATGTATCTTTTAAAACTATGTATTTTTTAAAAATATAGATAAAAAATTATGTATGTTTATTTTTCTTGATATTAGAAGCCGTTTTTTTATGAATTATTATTGCGATTTTAATTTAGTTAATGATTTTAAATTTATGTAAAAAAATACAAATATAAATATATAAAATATTTTATTGAGGTCAAAATTATGGAGGAAAGAAAGATAATTTTTTTATTTTTACACAACTTTAAAAACCAATATAATTCTAAATTTTCTTAAATTATTATAAATTATTATAAAATATTAAATCTACTTTATTCTATAATTGAATATTATATAATTGGAATATTTGCATATGTAACACTTATAATTCAACTATATTTAGTTAATTTCAACAAATATAAACTACTTAAAGAGAAAGACGTGATAATGATATTTTCAGGTCAAGTCTCTGTTTAATTTTTTAAGTTTGTAGCTCCTTTATTACTTTCTATATCATTTCACCATTCGTAATTCTTAGTATTTGTGTCTACTAAACACTTATACTTAATAATAAAAGGGAACATTGATTTATAAAGGGAAAGTTTTATGAAGAACTGTTATATAATTAAATTTAATTACTAAGTTTCATTTAAAGTATGAATCACTCTTATATAATTCCCCTTAACAAAAATCATTACAATTATATTAACATAATCTGTACATCTAACAGACTTCATATCTTTAAAGATTATCTTCGCAACTTTAAAATAATAAAAATATTACTATGAATAAAATATTTTAGGTATAATTAATTTAAGTTTTGAAACTTGTTTGTTACTTTAATTATTTGAACTTGATCTATCACCTTTAAAAATAAGTGGTATTTAACTACCTTTACTTTATTTTATTCTTTTAATGTTATTTAGATAAGTAAATGATCTCTTGACAATTTTTGATTTTCATGATTCTCAGGTTTTACTACTTCATTTTACAAGAATTTTAATGACGTTTTCTTTAGTGAACAAGAGTTATTAATTATTAATTAATACATAAACAGAGAAGTACTTTCAATCTATTATATTATTAATTAATAAGGAGGTCGATATCGATAGAACGAAGCGCTATTTTTTAGCATGAGTCAAAGTTTATTTTTAAATTGTTAATATAGAGATCAATTTTGACTTTATTTCTTTATTTCATGTATAAACTATTCTAAATGAATATTTCAAAACATCATTTATTTTTAGTAATTAAATTATTTCGAGAATCTATAAATAAATCATTTATTTTATGAATCTTTCTTGGTTTATGCATATTTTTACTCTTTATAATAATTTATCTCACATTTAATATTTCTTAAAAGAAATTATTTTTCTAGCCATTTGACATTTTTTTAAATGCCCAAGCAATATTTAAGTTTCAAAGTTCTTGTGTATTTAATTAAAAAAACCATAGTTTAAAGCGATAACATATATTTTCAAACTGATCAATATTGTTAATATCATATTTCTTCATTTTAATCTAATATATTATGTGACTGGATCGTGCTCTTGAAATATAATTAGAATCTTTAAAACTATTATCAAATGTTTAATATTTTTAAGTTTCCATCTATTACGAAAATTAATATATATTTAAAAATTAAGTGAAATAAGAACATTACTATAAATTAACTATATAATGAGTAATAAACATATAAAGGTCATATAAAAATTGGAGCAAGTTTCAATGATTTTCTATAAATTTTTGTTAAAATATACTTTAGTATGTTTCTTTAGAGTAAAGAGATTGATTACTTATAAAACTTTGATATTAATTAAATCAAAATTATTTAGGCAAATAATTTTTCATACCAATTCCAATACCATTGAATATCATCAAAATATTAAAATATGATTAAGTATTGATGGATAAAATTTTAAAGTTCATCATTATTCTAGCAACTTTCATTCATAGTTAACTTTAGTAAGCTAATTAAATCTTTCAATTCAAAGAAATTAATTAAAAGTTTAGTTAAAATGATTTAAATTTAGCCGGACTTATAAAAATTGAAAAAAGTCAGACGATTGAATTTTACTCAATCAGTAAATTATTGAATTTCTCCAAAAGAAATATGAAATAAATCAATGAATTATTTTAGTATTAAATTCATTAATATAGTTAAATTATGCACTAATCTAAATCTATGTATTATTTGGGTGTTTTAAAATTTTATTTATTTAAAAAGTAACATTTAATTTTATATAAACACCATAAGTTTAATTGTTAATAAACAAAATGAAATTGAGTTTTATTATTGTAGAAATACATTTAATAGGAAAAATTGAGAAATGCAATATATACATATATTTAATTTGTTAAAAACACAAATAATTAGGAAAATTCTTAAGACTAATTTATTTAGTTTTATATTTTTACCAAGTTATATTTAATCAATTTAAATATATAGAGTTTTATCATTAAAAAGGGGAAGATTATTTGGACATTTCTTAATTATATATAATTAATAAATAAATATTATAGATAAATGGCATTATAATTTGTTAAATTTACAAATTAACGGATAAGAGAGAAAGAAGATATTTTTACTAAAAGGTATAAATATAATTACAGACTTGAGGAATTCCTAATCAGTTAGCTTGTTAAAGTTTATATGGCCACATAATTGCAAAAGTAGATTTAAATAACAAGCTAAGTTTAACAGAGGTAAATAAATATGACGACAAAGCTACCAAGACTGATTACATTCAAATATTCGAAATTTATTAATACTATTTATTTAAGTCTATAAGATGAGGAGGGTACAGCCTTTTCATTTAGATGGACCCCAAATGAAGGGTCTAGGCATCATATCACCATAATTATTTATACTTTGCATCAGATACTTATACTTAAATACCATATTTCTCAGAAGTTAATGAAACATTAATATGGCAAGATAACGTCATGAGAGTCGTTGGAAAAGCCAATAATGATTCCATCAAAATTCAAAATAGTGCCTCATAGAATTCCTTGCAAATAATAGCAAAAACGTAACCATAAATTAAAGCAGTAATATAGAACTTAAATAACAACTATGGACTATCTTTCATTTGTGAAGAAAATTAGAAATTCATCAACGCTCATAAGGTATTTAGAAATATCAGATTTTCAGAAAGTATTGATTTTGGTATGAAAGGCATTTGAAGATTTTGTAAATAAAAAGCATTAACATAAATTTTTTAATACTAAAAACCTGACTTTTGATATTGCAAGAAAGATATGATTAATGGAGAGGTAAACACAGGTATTTGCACAATTCTAATAATAATTTACTGTATTTTTAACTGTGATAAGGTTCTCGGTATGATTAAAACGCTTTTAAATTGAACCCAATTTGATAATGATATTGCAATAATTCCCATAAATTATCGATATAAAATTAATTAAATTTTAAGTTTGCTTGATAAAAAAGCGTAATATCGTCAAAAGATATGTTTAACATAGAGAGTTCTTTATACATTTACAATTGACAATGAAGAGTCTAATGGAGAGATTATGCAGTTAATTTGAAATTTGAGGAAAACTTGATGAAGTACATAGCCTGCTTCACAATAATATATATTAAAGGACTACCATGGAATTAAACCACAAGTGGATATAGGGGTTGCTTTTAAAAAAGGTGCATCAATTAAGATAAATAAAACGAAAAATATAGAATTGTAAGAATTTAAATCCAAGTGAATTAGAATACTTAATAGAGTAATAGAAAATGCAAATCTTTAAAAAACATTTTCAACATTTTTGTCACCTTCATATCTATCCATTTTTCCATTAATGAACTCCGCAGCCTTGCCTGTATTCCCCTGCTGAATATCTGTCTTGTTCACTGATCACCCCAACTGACAGGTACTTCTGTAAAAATAATTTTATAGATATGTTTTTTGTAACTTACTTTATTTGTGAGTGGACAGCCTCCACCAGCGTCTTTGTATATTGTTCCATTTTAATTAAATATTATCAATCATCGATTATTTTTCTAAAATGTAAATATCGATATTAAATGTTTAATATGAAAAAAGTCTTTCCCATTTGAAGAGGTACAATCGAAAAATTATCTTATTTAAATATATTAAGACAAATTTTTTAGCTCAATGACACAGACCACAAACAAACTAAAGATCTAAAATCAAAAAGGTTTAATATCAGGGACAGATTTTATATTCATTAAGCTTTAAATAATGTTAATAAAGTATGAAAGACATTAATGCAAAAGATTAAATAAAGAAATAAGCAATTTTCTATTATATTTATTTAATAATTATATAATAAATAATCATCTTCTTTTTGGATGATAATATTTTACAAACTAATCTTTAAATATTTAAATAAAATAATTATAAATTTTGTCAAATTATAAAAATAAATAAATAAAACTTAAGAATTCTCCTAATTATTGGAGTTTATAATAGATTAAATTTCTCAAATTCTCCTATTAAATGTATTTCAACATTTATATAAAATGGAATATCATATTTAAAATAAATAAAATTTAAAAACATTTTTTTCTCCAAAGAATACATAGATTTGAGTTAGTGCAGATTCAACAATATTAATAATTTTAATACTAAAATATATTATTGATTTATTTCATAATTCTATAGAGATATTCTAATATTTACTGATTGACTCAAGCTATTAAGCAATTAATTAACATTATTTTATTAGATGGGGTTAGGTTTAGTATTCGCTTTAATTTTTATTTATTTGAATCTCTTGGTGTATAGAGAGAATCAATTAATTGCTGATAACTAGCAGCTGCTATTTTAATTATATTATTTTTATTTTCGGTTTTATTTGCCAAAGAAATGCTTGGAAAATTAACTTATTATACATTGATGATTATCCTTGATAAGAAGCAATTCCAACATATACATATCTTTCATGATTTTAAGCATTATTTTTACTTACCACTTCTATTATTTACCTTAATTATTACTTCCATCATTTCTGAAACTCATATGATGAAATGCTGAGATTAAGGACTTCTGATACTTGCAATACTTTTGACACTACTAATCTTTACCAATAATTGATGACTAAAAGAGATTCATGCACCTTGACAATTTTTCATGCACAGCAAATTAATTCTATTAATTACTTTTTCTTTACAAATAGGCAGGGCGTTTTTACATAGACAGACCATTACTTACTAATGTTTATGTAATTTCTCAACAAATGATTTCCCCATCAACACTGATACTTAAAAGTTCCATTGTGACTATTTCGTTCATGTAATGTTTATTAGTGTTTGACAGCAGTGAATACAATAATTTGTTTCTATCACTATTACTCTTTGATCCTTAAGTATAAACTTAAAGTATCATCTAGAATGAAGTTGTCAAATTAAGCTCATCTCATTCATAATGTAGCAATAAATATTTGAATATCATAATAAAAATTTCTAAAGATTCCCTAGCTCTGAATGTTATACTAGGAGAAAAATGACAATATTGTTGTTTCATATAAATACTTCTGATGATTATTATTAAAATGTGATGTAGACACTTGTAATCAATGTGATTAATATTAATTCGTTAATTTATTAATAATTATAAATATAGGACTTCTACTTCAATGTCTATCATTTATACTTTAGTAATTCAAAATAAAGATGATGAGTACACCACTCATCTGATATAAGACATATTTGATATTGTTATGGTATAACAGACATACCATAGTTCTACAATTTCATATCACACAATATTGAGAGAAGACTAATGGTATGATATCTAAGAGCACCATCCAAGAAATGCAATAAAAAGATGTTTAATTTGAGAGAAAAAGCAATACTTGCTAAATCAGCTGATACCATTGATTGACTGAAGATAGTAGGTTCTAATATTTATGACATTTCAAATGAGATACTTTAAAAGTCATAGTATATGTTCATTCAAAATCAGAGGTTAATAATTATCATACAAACTATTAAAAGAGATGTATTAAAAGATATGGGACTTCTAGAATTTTAAAAACAAATTGCGGCAAAAACTACTTTTATAAACATTTTGCGGAGGCCCATATATCTGCTTAGGATGGTAATGATAAGTTAAGTATATATAGGGAAATTATATATTTTTATCAGTTTATCATTTTATACTTTTCTTTCAAGGCATTTCGTCAGCCATTAGATCGTTTATATATAAATAAGAAACAATTTAATTATAATTTATACTAAGAATTAGTTATACTCTATAATCTACCTTTAATTACAAGGTAGGAAATAGTATACTGATCAACATTAAAATTATATCATTTTTAGAATGAATTTCAATTAGAAACTAATGAATCAACTCAAGAAGCTATCACACTCATAATAAAATTATAAAAAGTATACTTTTAAATATAACTTTTTTACATTAAATATATCAAGAAAATCGGCGAAGTATCACAGCTAATAAGATCTAGGTGATACACACAAGCTCATGTGTCATCTTATCATTTTGTTACTCATGTTAAGCTTTTTAACTGAGATGCTTGGTAAACTTCAAGCCGGCAATATTAGGGTTTTATCAATAAACAGTATCAAGGGAGGTTATCTGTCGCATGTTCTAATGCCCAAACTCGAGAAATAACAAATTATTATACTCATGAACTATAAGAGAAAATTAGGGTGATAGATTATTCACAGCGCCCAACAATGACACAATTAAATTATAAGTGAAAATTAATCTTTTCTCATATTGTGTTCCTCAACAGAGTAAAAGCAGCCATATTAGCTGATATAGTCGTGCATCATGTTAAACTTGGTATAACCTTGGGCTATATTAAGATGATAATCCAAGATAGTATGAACCTTAGAAGGATGAGAAGAGAAAAGCATTTTTAAAAGGGAATGATCATAATTAGTAATAATTAGAATATATACATTATGTCAATCAGAGAGTAATTTAGTTATTGTTTAAAGTGTAATTATATTAATAAAAAAAATTAATCACATTGAATGTTATTGCAGTAATTGTAAAATATGTATTAGCATACACTCCTTCCTTCACTAACACTTTTGCATGCTAAAGAACTTGCTGCCCATAATAGTTGGTGATGTTGACACTGGAGAAAGTACTTGTGTTTGCTAGTTTTCTTAGCCATAGGTCTCCATTTATAAATCATAATTGGGATTTGTATCATTAAAATTCTCACATTAAAATATGGTATCTTTTTATTTATGTAACCTTAATATATTGTACTCTTTTTAATTTATTAGAAGCAACCAAAAGAATGCTATCAATTAAATACTTGAATTAATTTGCATTTAAAATAACAATCAATTTTTTTTAATTTAGTATTTATTTATAAAAATTATTTTCATTTCCATGCTAATGATATATAATCAAAAATAGAAATTTATATTGCTCAATCAATTTTTATGTTATAAATTTACAATTTACTAATAGTTTATAAATGAGAATAATTTAATTAACTATAATAAGCTTGAAGAAATATTGTTTATTTTAAATCTTACAAATAAATTCGTATGAATCCCTCTTTGGTCTTCCAGCTCATTAGTAAGTTATAAAAGAATTTTACAAAATCCTTAATGAAATTCTAAGAATCCTTTAGCTTCTAGAAGAAGTTAGCCTAATCTAAATATCTTTATTTAATACTTACATATTTTCCTTTACAAAATTCAAAATAAACTGACCTTGTTTCTTGTAAAACTTTAACTGGAAAACAAAGAGGGAATCTTATATTATAGAATAAATAACAGGAATATTATAAATAAATGCTTATTAAATTACTATTTGTTAAATAAAAATAATTTAGATTTGTTAGAATTGAGAAATTATCAAATTTATATACAATTTATGTGCAAGAAATTTATTATCATTATTAATAAATCTTGAGCCATTTAATTTTCTAAGTTTCTACACAAAGCGATATTACTCACAATTAGCAACTTCGGAATCCAAAACATATAATATCGTTATAGTATTATTTTATATCTAATTTACTGGGTTCTTATAATATTATTATTTAATTAGTTATTCTTTATTATGATTATTCTGATTATTAAAAGTCTTTTCTTTCTAATTTTATTTTAAGAGTTTTGGTCATCTATTTATGAACCATTAATATATTTAGCAGTAGTAGTAATATACTTTAGGTAATTAAAATGCAAAATAAATTCAAAGCGTAATAACCAGAAAAAGTACAATAACTCGAATGAACCAGATTCATTGATCAATCTCATTGCAGTTTCCTGCCCATTTCATTTGTATCTGCTTCCTTGATCAATATTTGATTTCTCTCTCTCTCCTCTTCGTTGTCGATTCTGCTTTTTGCATCTTTAAAAATTCATCTTCATATGTTTGCATCGAGTTTCCTAGCTTGGTTTCTTTATCTTCACTCCTCTCTGCTTTTGGCTTGGCTTAATTCGGGAATAGATATTCTTCTACTGCTGATCCTCCCTCGAAAAACTCGCTGAACTTCCTTTCACATTCAAAGAGTTCTTACTCTAATTGTCCTCTTGGAGTTTCCCTTTAGATTAACTCGTCCCATCTATCAATCTTTGGGTTGTAGTAGTAAGAGCTCGTTCCCATTTCAACATCAGCTCCTTATCAGATTAGCTCACTCTTCCTCTCCATTTCTCTAATCGCCTCATCTTCACTTATGGCTTTCCCAGATCTGCCGATCTCCATTTTAGTAAGTCCAATCTCCAGATTAAACGTGAGGTAGTACCTTTACATGTTCACCCAATCCTTGGCAAAAATCTGAAATACTGGTTGTCCATCCAATTCTAGGGCTAGGTGGTTTATAATCAGCGTAGCCAGGACTCTGCAATCTTCTGGGTCTCTTACTTGGGTCGTTTCCATCATGCTCGCAATTTTGCTGACTTTGAAGTCATTTCCAACTATCCCAGATGCCAGTTCACTCTATTGGGGTTTGTGTTTTTGCAATGCTGTATAGCTCCCTACGTCTCTTCTTGTATCATAGATTTCTATGGTTCCTGATTTCCTCTCGACCTTCAGTACTAACCAGTTCTTGCAATGTTTAACACTGCTTTGGCAACTTGTCGGTATTATCACTCCTGCAATTTCTTCGGTTTCTCTCCAGTACTTACCGTTCTCTAATTTCCAATTAGATTCCCCATGCTTTCTCCAACCTATGTATCCCGTTGTCATTCAGGACCACTGGTGGCAAAGTCAAGTACTTTAACTTTTGCTCACTGAATTACACCTCCTCGATCAGTCTGATGATAGACTCCATTGTTTCTTCTGATAAGTGGTTTCCCGGTATTAGGTCGAAGTGTTTCCATTCTTAGTTTATCTCTCTCGTGCTCAACCTAGCATTTCGACCAAAGATCCTCTTCTCTAGCTCCTCTTCTTCTTGCTGCCTATCTCTCATCGTACTTCCTTACAAGTGCTTTCTCAAGCTTGGTCCTTGTGCTTGGACAGAAGACAATTGTTGTCATTCTTGTCACCATCGGAGTCCACCCTTTCTTAGCATAGATGATCTTATCAAACCCTTGGCACTTCACCTCTGTCAAGTCGATGATTTTCTTTAATTTCATCTGATCTCCTTGAATAAATGTTGATCCGTCCTCGTGCTTTTCAAATTCAACCCTCTGAGTATTGGCCTCATGCATCTTCAACTTGCTCTTGAAACCCATCTGCTTGTTTAAGGGACCTCTCTGCTCTTTTCATTTCTGAGTGCCAGTACCTCTTGATCTTTACTTCTATCTCTATGCTCAAATCGTACTTCTTTTACCTTCTCCCAAAACTCTCTCTTCTTGTTATACTGATCTCGTTGCCTCATCTATCTTTCTCTCCCTTTCTAATTGCTCCAGTTACTCTGATGTCTACTGAAATTTGATCGTTCCATAGTTTCTTTGTTTCTTTAATTTGCCAATTGATTTTCTTTTTAATTTTTTAATTAATTATAACTTTCAGATTCTCTCTCATTATATACTTCTTGGTATTCTCTCATTTAGATATATATATTGCTCATCAAATTATATTCAATGTTTTTTCATCAAAGTCGCCTTATTTCTTGACGTAAGTCATTATAGATAGCTTCATAATAGTTTAATAGTACTCCCGTACTTCCAATTTTCTTATTCTCTGATCTAACCATATAATATTAGTTATGACTTCTTTTTATTTATGACTTTCCAAGTCAAATAGTTTATTCTCCTTTAACAGTTTTGAGAATCTTGTTGGGTATCCTGCCTGATTCAGCAGATCACATCTTCTAATATGATTTGCGTCTACCAAGACCTTGTGCACGCTGCAGTAATGGCTCATGCCATAATTTACTATTATCTTCCCTTGCGTTATTTCCATCATCGTGTCCATTACGTTCTTTGTTAAAAATATTTTCTTTCTTTTCTGCAATTCATCACATTTCTGTTTTATTTTGTCTTTTACTCTTTTTGGCCTTAGGAACTATTCAATGTTTAGATTGATTTTCTTTAAGATTTTCTGAACTAAATTCCTTATTATTTCACTAGTGTTAGTTTCCTTCAATTGAGTTACATTCCTTAGTATTTTGTTCGGAATGTCTCTCAGCGTTTTAAATGCTATTCTCTTTAGTTTCAGTTCCATTTTTTCTATTTTCTCAATTTTCACAAATTATACAGCTACTAAAGGGGTATATTTGTAAATCATTAGAGACCTAATTTAAGCCATCATAATCGTGTCGTTCACCGTGCTATTGCTTGACCTTGTTAGTCTCTGGTAGAATTCAGTCTGCTTTTAAATGTCATTCCACGTGTTTTTTAGTAGGTTTTGTGTGTTCAGACAAATGTTGAGTCCCAGATATATTATTTCCTGGACTTTTTTAATTCCTTCTTTCTAGAACTCTCTCTCTCAAACCCTTTCGCATCACTTAGAAATACTGTATTTTTCGTGTTCAATTTCAGGTTATGTGATTTCTCGATCTCCCTGAAGCACTCTACTACTCTTTTGAATTATTGTGGGTCTTTGACATTCACCAATATATCATCTGCGAATGCTATCAATTTGCCTTATTTAATCAGCGACTTCAGCTCTTATTATGAATATAGCGCATCTTACAAATAGATATTAAATAGCATAGGTGATAATCTACTTCCTTTATCCACCCCTTGCTACGTGATTATCTACTCTTCTTCATACTTAATCTTGTTGTCTTTGTATAATGATTCAATTAGGTTAACTATTACTGCGTATTTCTAGCTCCCTATTCTTTCCCTCAAAATCTGTTGTAGATTGTCTTTCCAGACTGAGTCATATGCCTTTTAAAGATCCAACAATAGATAAGCTTCTCTCTGTTTACTCTTCCTTCTGGATTACTATATGTGTTCTAACAACCTTATTAGATTTACATGTCTGCTTTTGCTTTCTTTAAACCCGTTTTAATAATTTCCCGTTTTCAAAAGCTCACTTTTCCCTTCATCAATCTTATTTATTATAACTTTCTCCACTATTTTGCTCAGGTGAGAATTGATTACTATTGGTCTAGTGTTGTTGACTTCCGAAAAAAGATCCTTCTGGTCTTTGCATAGTAATATCAGTCTTCCCTCCTTGATATAATCTGGTATTTATCCCTAGTTTAGCCGCTCTGCTATCATTCTGCTCACTGTTTTTGTTATCTTTTCTGATTTCATCAACATTTTTCCATCGAATCCGTCTGGGTCTATAGCTTTATTGAAGTTACATTCTCTTATACTTCTTTCTACTTCCTATTCTTCACAAAATTTGCCCTTCTATTGCTAATCGATCATTATTGCATCTACTTTACTTGTTTCTTTGTTCTTGTTTTCTCTGTTATCTCTATAAAGTTGGGTGTAATACTCAACTATCTTTCTTTTTGTTTCTTCCCCTGGTTCTAGTCTTTCCTAAATAATTGTAATTCCCTTGATTGGTTGTACTTGCTTTTGACTTTTTGTTAGTCTTTTTGCCATGTAGAAGAATCTTTTTAGATTGTTCCTATCCAGGCATTGTTCCAGGCCCATTATCGCCTCTTTCCATTTAACCTTTGTGTCTTGGAACGCACTGTCTGTTTTATTTCCATTGCTCTTCAAAAACCACTCTGGTGGTCATTAATATATTTATTCAATCAATTTTAAATAATAATATATTCCCATGAAAGCGGGCAAAGAATTCCAAAAATTGTATAAATTTAGTAATTTAAATTTATTAACAAGGTATAATATATTTAAATTAATAAATAATTAAAAGTAATGTTTACATTTTTTTTCGCTTTAATTGACAGCATAATACTAAAAATATTATTTCAACTCATGAACATTAAATACTATAATACACTAGAAACATTTAAATTTAATTCTAAACTTGGCATTATCATTAATATCCCTGTCAAAGAGAGAAAAATTATAATAATAAAAAATTCATTTAATTAAGAGGTTTGAAATTCAAAATTTAGATTTTAATAAAATTATGCAATATATATAGATATAAATAATTAAAGCTAAACCTCATAAAATATAAAGAAACAATAAAATGATTAATAATAAAATAAGAATAATTTGACCAATATAAAATAAAATAATTGCATTTGTTTTTTTATTATACAGAAGGAAAAATCTTAGATAATTAATCTAAAGATCTATCTTGCAACCATTTGTTTATGTTACTATCAAATATTTAAGAGTTCAAGTTCAAAACCCTCAATAATTGTAGCATTCTTGAAGTCTTATCTTATAGTTTAAAGATTCTTAATTTATTGATAATATTTAATTAATTTTAATTTTAATTTAATTTTTCATTAAAATTTTATTCAGGACAAACTTTAAGATAAGTATCTCTTGAAACAGTAATATTAAAAAACTTACCGTTAATAATATTTTTAATATTTTTAAATATAAATTGATCAGAGCTTATTTTGTATTTTCACCATAATTACAATATATTTAGTCTTTGTGTTTTCATAATTAGCACACATTTTAATTTAAAGAAAATAAAAATGTATTATTTTCCAAAATTAATGCTAAAATTCCATAACTAATTCTGAAATTATTTTATAATAAAATGAAAGTTTAGAATTGAAAGAGAATACAAATTAGAGAATTTCCCTACCTAGTGGGTCAAATTAAGGGAAGGTAAAACCTTCACAAAGTAGATAAAAATAAAAGGTCAGTGAGTATTTATTTGACCAGATGAAAAAATTTACAAAGCTTTTTAGAAAGAGTATATAACTTTTTTACTAGAAGTACTAGTATAATTTACTGAGGTAGGGTGTTTATAATTTAGATTTGAATAATTATTATTAGGAGAACTGGAGTTTATAAGCAAGTTAATCGTGAAAATCTTGTTGAAAACTTTTCCACTTTTAATTGGAGCAGTTCTTGGAGTTACTACGATGAGATCAAAGTACCTGCTCAATATACTGTTTAAATGCAACCACTGATTGAAGAGGCTGACCCGTGATTAGCCATACATATTCAGCGGTTGTCAAGCTAAAGGTAAAATATCATTCGCCGATGACAACCGCTGTCGAGTTTTAAGGCTCAAACCAGGCTCATCTATCTAATTTGCGAATCGGTTACACCATTGCTACCTTATTACTTATATGAAACGTTTTTATTATTCAATAGTATGTGAAAATTATTGAGAATTATATATAAATTAAATGGAAAAATTATTCATTATTAAATTACCAAACTTTAATTTAAAAATAATTTACATTTCTTAAATTGCGCACTATAAAAATGAATTTACTTATATAGATTTTATAGTTTCTCTATATACAATCAAGTTAGTTATCTAAATATCACCATCTTATCATAGCAAGAACTTGAATTTATAAATTATTCTTTCATCAAATTCATTCTTGAGTCTAGTAAAACAGCCAAAGTCTAATCAGGCTGATTAAGTACGCATTCTAAAAAATAAATCTGAGAATTCTCTTATAACGCTCTCAATTAGGTCAACTAAAAATTGATCTTAATTATTTTCTTCATGATAATTAAAACGAAAAGTTAATGTACTCCAAATTTATTCGTCGATATTAATAAATGGTTTGCAACGAAGTTGCATAAAAAAATTTCGAGTTGGGATAATACTAGACTACCACGTTATTATCTCTGGAAAATGTAAGGAGATAGTATGGTTGACTAAGAGATCTTACTCTTAAGGAGAGATAAGCGATAACTTTTATTTGCAGACCTCACTATTCATTTTTATCTAGACCTCTTTGCACATGTTATGATCTATTGATAAAAGCCATTTGTCTATATCATCTAGTGCAATCAATAAGAGTATTGTTTTAGGCGAATTCTATTTTTCTAATTCGAATATAAAATACTTTAATATGTGAGAAAATATCTTGGCAAGTTTTCTGAGTAAACCAGATTTTGATTGGTCATATGTTACATTCTTGGTGATCTTCTTCTGATTCCTTAGTCGTTCAAAATTAATTCAAGATTTGCTGCCATCCTGATTAATACGGCTCTTATCTATCTAACATTTAATTCGAATTGTTAACTTTATATTCCAAGTTGACCTGAAATTTAGATTATATATAGATAGTCCTGCCAATAATAAATTCTATTTTTCAAATAATCTTAGAGAATTGCCATTACATCTCTCATCAATAAATCAAAATGCTTCAACAAACTACTTTTATAATTAGCAAAGCACCAAAGACTTATCGACATATTCTAGTAAAAATTATTGCAGATTATCAGAGATTTACACATATTCGAAATATTGACGGAAAAAGAGTATCTTTATAGCAGCATCTTAAAATTTCTTTGTTGGTATTAACTGTTCACGCATAATTTATGATTGTTGTGTCGTGACATAATTACATATCAAGTAATGCATTCAACCAGTATTCCTATGTTAGTATTTGTATTAAATCACTTTGAAGAATGAATTCAATTTAAATAGTTGAGCCTTATTAAAGCTTTTAGCAATTAAAATAGACTTTTGCCTCTAAAATCTTCCTTTATTATAATAATCATAATTAATTTGAAATATTTATAAGTTTTTAATAATTGAATCTAACTACTGATTGTAAAATTTGACAATCATTCTTCAAAAAATATCTTTCTAGGATTTAAAATCTCATATAATTTTATATTTATTTAAATAATCTTCCTTTCAAAATACCTAAATCAAAAACGAATTATAAAATTTTTAAAAAATAGAATTTTATTCTTTTATTAAATTTTATCTAATCATTTACCACATAATTAAGTTATAGAATAATCATAAGACACTAAATAAATTAATTAAAGTTTGTTCATACATTTTATAGGATTATTATAAATAAAAACAGAAATGATAAAATAATGAGATTTTTTATAATAACGAGTTTCTACTGAAAAAGTTAAGGAAACTCTAAAGATATGCTATATTTTGAAAAAATAAAATTAAAATAATCTTAATTAGAGCCCTTAAAATATCATATTTTTTTCACTAAGTTCAAACTATAATCATAAGATATTACAGCAGCTGAGCAAAATTGTGTCAATCTTCAATTCTTTTTAATAAAAACACTTTTATTAACTTTCATTTAAATTTAATTAGTGATAGCCATGAGTTCCTCTATTAATATAAGTTTTAATTTACAATTAAAAATGGGTAAAATTAAAATAAAATTCAATAAAACTTTAAATTAGGTCTCCCTACTAAACTTTAGTATAAAAGTTTATGGTTAATATCAGTATTTATGATCAATCATTATTAGGATTAGAGATAGATACCTTTACAATAAAACATAATAAAATATTTATTATATTTAGAATTTAGTTTTAACGGTCTTTTTATCTCTCAAAAATTAATACTTTCATATTATTTTTTTATTGTTTTCTTTTATTGTTCATAGAATTGTTCAAATTTATATCTTCTAAAATATTCATCATAATTGGTTTTAATAATTAAAATGATGATATTTTAAAGTAAACTCACTTTGTATTTATTCTTTATCTAAATCTTTCATCTCATCTGAAAATCTGTGAATTATATTTTCGAAGACATTTAATATCCTTGTAAATAGTGGATTTTCCATATAATTTAAGCATTTTAAAATCTCAAAATTATTTTTATGTTTTCCAAAGAATTACAAATGTGAATATTTATAAGTTAAATTGGGCTTACTATAAATTAATAATTTTCAATTAATTTTAGATCATTTTGCTATTGCGGTTTAAACTCTTAACCTTTGAAATAGTTAAAAAAATTGATTTTAATAAGCAAGCTTCCTTATTAAAACACAGAAAAGTTTAAATATTATAATCAGTAAATGAACTCAATACTTCAAATTATTGTCATCATAAAGCATAATAGCTTTTGCGTTCATCATTCATTGAATTTATTTAAAAAAAATAACTTAGAAACATATGCCATTGATATCAAGTTAATTATGATTGTGTTTAGCTATTTTAAGAGTTAACAGAAAAATGTTTTTTTGTTTAATTTCTTAATAAACAAAAAATAAAATTTCAATATTTTATTTAATATAGAATTAAAATAAAATATATTAAAGCTCAGGAATATTTTCTTTAAACCAGGTGAAAGAATACGAAATTAACGTAAGATGGCAAGATCCATAAGAATGCTCCATACATCAGTCTCCACAGCATCTTGATAATTTCAGTATTATTCAATAAAAAAATAATCATTGCAAATTTGCTTTATAATTACTAATTATTATATTTATGAGATATTTATAATATAAAAGAATAATTTGAATAAGGTGGTCTGTAAAATTAATTAAAGAGCTAAATAACTATAATAATTTTATTTTCCATTGATTATATAACAACAAATGTAAGTTCCAGGAAAAAATGCAAGGGTATATAATTTGAATGCAGTTAACCATAACTCTATAATCAAAAGAAGAAAGTGAGCAAAGCAGTTTCTAAGCTGATCAAGAACGATAAGAACAACTGAATATATAAATTTATAAATAAGGGCTACGCTCTTTTCATAATTGTTGGTTTATTTGGTAGAAAACTCCTTTAGTTCTCTTCTTTCAGTAAGTTAAATCATATTTACAAACAATCAAAATATAGAAGGTAATAAGTATTTATATGAAATGTCTATAGTAGCCTTGATTTTCGTCTTACCCATGAGATTCAAGAAATTAATTTAACAGTCCAAGAATTTGGCTAAGATTCAAATAAATTGATGAATGATAGCATGATGGGAGGATTCTGCGTACTCTATCTAACTGTTGCCGATTTCCTCTAATATAATGAGTGAATTCCACTTAGTTAAAGCGGGGTTGCCTAAACGATTTCCGGTTAGAGCATTCAGACTTTCCTGAAAGTTGTAAGGTTTTCCAAATGAAATGCTAAGAATTCCTGAGGCACTTCAATGATGGCTTTAGATCTACGATCCAAGAAGGGTCACAGAAGTTCTCTTCGACAAGATATCAATGGGCTGATTGCAGAATTAAGCACGAACAGATGGCTGATTTGCAAAAGCAAATGATCATGTCAGGCACTCAATATTTGCAAACCTTGGCAAGTCTGAGTCAGATAGAGATGATGATGAGGAAACTCAAAGAAAGGACAACATTCAGTGAACATAAAATAGATAAAAAGAGAGATAAGTAATCGAAATATTTTTGTAAGAGCTCAAATCAGAGTGAATTTTAGGATAGCTTGAAGCTTACCTAAACAAGAATACCTAGTTTAAAAATATTCGAATGCTATAATTTATTATCAATGTATGTACCCTTATTTGTTCTTTAAAATTGCAGTGCATTAATAATTATGAAAATTTTTAGTAATATAGTTATAAGCTTGTTAAGGATATTTAATTTTTATTTCTCTAACTTTTCACATTCCTTGAAAAAAAATCATAAGATGAAATAATAAAAATATCACCTTATTTAAAATAGATTATAATAATTATCAATTATTGATTATAAGATTTATCATCTTAATCATTTGATTATTTAAATGTTAGTTCTCATGAAAAGATATCAATCTAAGAAAGCCATGATCATAAGTATTTTTAATTATTTATATAATTAAAATAATTCAAATAAAATATTAAATTCAATCTTGTTCAAGTCTTTTATTGATTAATTAATATTTTTTATACATAGAGTATACTAATCTTTAAGTAGGACAATATTAAAATTTGCCAACGTATATACTTAATAAATATATCAATTTTATATTAAGATTAGTAGTTTTATAGTTAAGTTTTACTAATCACATAGTTTTTAATACATTAGCTTAAATTATAATTATAGGCAAAATGTAAAAAGTCATGCTTATTAAAACATTAAAATATAATTAAAAAATATGGATTAAGAGCGAATATGGATTCTACAAATAAATGAAATTATAACAGTTTCGTATGATTAAAGAAAATAATTATTAATAAGTTGATAATCAAAACTTTTAATTATAAAAGAAGTATTTCGAAAAACTCACCTACAATTTAATAAAAGGTATGTTAATGCTTCTGATTACACGGTCAAAAGAAATAATTTTAATGTTAAATTTTTAGCATTTATTTACATTTCTCTTAAATTAAGATAATTTCTGAGAATAATACTAGAAAGATTTTCTTTACCAACATATTTAGTAGGAAAACGTTGAATTCATTAATAACTTTCTGAAAACTAAATTGACTTTTTGGCGTATTAAATATTATCTTCAACACCAATATCATAAATCATTAAGTTCAGACTAAATAATATATTTAAAAGTTTCCAGATTTTAAATTGAAATTTTAAAGCAAGAAATTTTATTCAATTCTATGGAATAAAATATAAGTAAGTTCTTCCACCTGAACACTAATAAAACAAAAAAATATAATGAACAAGGATAACTTCCATTTTATAAACTCTTGCATTTTAAAGAAACGGGTGGATGCCATATCTGAACCAAAGCGACAATGTCTGTACCTAAGATTAAAAATATAGTTGAAACAAGTTTCAGTACCTTCTTTTGGTAAAATTGGAGTCGAATAACATGAAAAAACTATTTTGAATTAAAAATGAAATCTTAGTGTTGTTAAAACACAAAATGAATCTCAAGTTTTATCATCAAATTAAAACAAATTTTATATTTTTTCATATTTTTCTCTTAAAATTTTTCAATATACAACTTTATAATCTCCTCAATTCTTGCTAATTAGATGTTATACACAATTATATTATTTGAATATTATATTTAATAAATATAATAAATAATTTGATCTTTTAATAATTGTGTAAAACATCTAATTAGCAAGAATTAAGGAGATTATAAAGTTGTATATTGAAAAATTTTAAGAGAAAAATATGAAAAAATATAAAATTTGTTTTAATTTGATAATAAAACTTGAGATTCATTTTGTGTTTTAACAACACTAAGATTTCATTTTTAATTCAAAATTTTTTCATGTTATTTGACTCCAATTTTAACAAAAGAAGGCACCGAAACTTATTTCAACTATATTTTTAATCTTAGGTACAGACATTGCTCCACCCAAAGCAACTTTTATGAACCTGAGTTCAAACAAAATTTTTAAAATACAATGTGTGTTCATAAAACTACTATCTAAATCATGGCATAAAATAAGGAAACTAATTTTTAAAAGGAAGCATATGCAATGAACATCAACCATAAGTTTGCTTTGGTTCCTATAAGTTTAAATAATGAAAACTAATTATTTATAGAAGAATTGAGTAAATAAGCTTTCTTGCTCAGATAAATATGAGAATTATTAAATGAATTGCCTGACTCCTGGCTCCAAGATTTTCTTGCCTGACATCAAGCTCCGACCATCTCCTTCTATAATCATAGAGTATCGTAAGTATAAATCAAAATATAACTTGCATTCATCATACATTTCCTCTTAAGTATAAATAACAATCCATTATCTCTTAGTTTTTTTGCTATAATTAAATTATACTTACTTTATTTATAAGAATAGAACTCTGATCAGTACATAATCTGATAAAATACTAATGAGAGGCAATCAGGATATATCCAATAGGCTCATGAATCCAAACAATATATCATATTTTAAGCGTCGTTTCGTTATTAATAGTAAACTTTTATAGTTGTATCTATCACAAAATCATACCCATACTCCTAATGTTGTAAAGTAACTAATATTACAATGATTCATAAAAAACTAGTGAAGATGGAGGATTTTAGATATATGTTTATTTAAATTAATATTATTTACTAAAATTTTTTCATGGGATCAGTCCATCCCAATCATAAAATGGACCATAAAGGAATTTTTTTGGGTTAAATTATAGATAATAATTAAAGAACTCCGCATTACATCCTCGATATATCAATATTCTAACTAATAGGTTTTCTAAAGGGACATTATTGGCAGTGCCTATGACAAATAAACATTTCCTATAATAAGTCATAAATGGTTAATCTTGAGTTACAGAGAAAAAAATTAAACACATTCTAAGCAACAATTTTAATTAGCAAATAAAAACATTTAGAAAATTTAAAACTAGTTACAATAACAAAAAAGAGGAAATTTCTTGTCTCCCTTGAAGAGCTAAAATTGCTATATCATTAATAATAATGGGGTTTATTTATGGATAATCTAAAAATTCAAAAATAAAGAAATGTTCGAAATTAGAAACTTAAATTTATGGTTGCGAATTGAGCATGAAAAAATTATAGAATTCTCTATAATCTCTTTATTACACCAGTAAAATATAATTAATGCTAGATAATATAGAATCATGAATAAATTTATACTTTATTTCTTAGAGTATAAATTTAAAGATTTAATTTCATTAAATAATTTTAATTATTTAAAGAAATAAGATATGGAACCTAGTCAAAGCCTAATTTTATTTAAACACCATTAATCTATCTTCTTAATTTTATAAATATTTTTAAAAATAAAAATACTTTTATTTCTTTGTGAATAATATTCTTGAATTGGATCGTACTTTTAGCATTGACAATGACTTACCCTTTTTTTTATATAAAAATAAAATAAAATAAAAAATGTCTTTAAAAATGCAATTTTCCTACTAATGCACATATTTCTCACTTCTTATTTTAATTAATTATATTTTATTTTAGATTCATCATCCTATTACTTGATCCCTAATTTTATTTTATCCCTTTACGAGCTCAGTCAAATAATAAGGTGATAGAGTACCAACAACCATAAAAAAGAAATATCTTTCTAGTGGAGTCTCATAGTAACTATTGTAGTTACGATGTCTCATTATGCTGGCACTTTTTATTTCATTAAATATATTCTCAATTTTTAATTAGGAGTAATTGGGGACCTCACTAATAATTGATTCTTTTTTGTTTAATTAATACTTTTTGCCTTGTAAGAATTTATCAATAAATATGATCTAGTATAATGGCACACTATATTTTATACTTATAAATTTAAAATCAAATTAATTTAAAACTTACAATGGTATTTAAAAAATTATACCATTAATCTTTGGAATTTAATTTTCCTTCTATTAATATTAAATCAATAATTAAAGTTGGTACAGGGATGTATTTAAGGATTTATAAATAATCTAGTTTAATTCAATTAAAATCTATTAGAATTTATAATTATTTTTAGAATTTTATAACTCTTTTAATAATTATAATTAAACTACTAAGTATTATATTTATTTTAATTGGTGGTAAGAAAGGTGGCTAAATTATAAATTCATGATTCAAGCTAGAGTCTAAAATTTATCTCTAAATCAAAACTTAAATATATTTAGAAAAAAAATTATAATGAATAATTGATTTTTACTTCCATTAACTCAAGAATCTAAATAAATATTTTAACCCATATAAAGTCGCAACTTCTTTATTCGTTCTCGTATTTTTAGTCAAAAATTATAATTTTTTGGTTGAAATATTAAAATAAATATAAATTATTAAAATTTTTTTAAAAATTTTAACAACTGTAAAAATCAAGCACAATTAATATTCAGAGTGTTAATCATTAAGCAAATATTATTCAAGTTTATTAAATAATATTAACGGTTATTTTTTATTTTAAAAAAAATAAAACTCATTTGAAGACATTCAAAACCCCAAAACCCCTTAGTGAGGTTTATAAGTGCTTTGATTTGTAGGGTATAGTTGGGGTCTTATTGGGGTTAGTAGAGAAATTAGGCCAATTTACAAAATGAGAAATAGAAATTAGCGAAATTTAGGGTCGATTTATGATGAGAAATATTTAGATTTACTGCTTCAGCTTAGGTATGGTACGAGTATTAATATAGATTAATTCAAACCAGTATTGAATTATGCAGCTATTGCAAAGCTCTTACACAAGAGTGCCTCTACTGTTAGGTATCACTGCATGTTAGCTGTTTAGCATTTTAATTCTGGTACTTGAAAGCATCCTACTAGAAAATAAAAGTTCTCACAGCACCATATTGACTACCTCTGTGACTCTAAGACTTTAAAGTATTGGGCACACTTTCTTCTAGACTAGCGAGCTGTAATGTTTCATCGCAAGTTTCCTGATATGCGCATCTCTCCTTAGACTATAGCCAACATTTATAGAAGAAATGGTATTACTTTCAAGACTGTCAACAGAGTGAAGAGAGTGATTGATTTTACAGTGCCATTTTATAGTAATAATTTAAACTATATATATGATTAAATGCAGAGAGCTATTGATAATAACATCAAGTTCATACATGCAGATGAAGCTGTGTTTACGTTCAACACTTTTATTAATAAGTCATGGTACAAGAAGTATGATAACATAGAAGTTTATGACTAAAAGGTGAAGGTAGTCACCCATGCAATTTTAGCTGGTATAAGTGAAGATTCAGGCTTAGAGAGTTATGTGATTCACCCTCGCTCTATTAAGCGAGAGTAGTATATAGAGTTCCTACATAAGCTCAGAGAGAAGTATAGCAACCAAGAGATCATCCTGTTTGTTGATAACCTATCAGTTCATAAGACTAAGGAGTCTAAGAAAGCTTATGAAGACCTAAATATAACTCCTGTTTATAACGTTCCTTATAGTCCTTAATTTAATGGAATAGAATTCTACTGGAGTTAAATCAAGACTCACTACAAGAAGCTGCTGCTGTATCATCTTATGCATGACTTGCCTATCGATACAGTTGATTTGATTCAAAGCAGCTGTAAGAGAGTAAGCGTAGATAAGACACAGTTTGTGCGAGAGAAGGAAGAATGAATGTTTATAAATAAGTTTGAGATTTAAACGAATGAATATATTCACATATTAAATTGGCCAATGAAGGGGTTTGGCTTCTCTTTCTTCTCCTCTTTTTATGGCTTGCTTGGACCCATATTTCTTCTCTTTGTGCCAGCTCCTGCATCTATGAACATTTCTTCTGGCTTTTAGACATCTTTATAAAGTCTTTTGCTCACTTCATAAATAATCTATGACTTTCTCTCTCTGTGAACCTTCGCATGCTCTTTCATTAGGAATATACCAGTTCCA